>JARPRH010000906.1:148854-180405 GCA_031763665.1 Calameuta haemorrhoidalis
GCAGCTGCAGTGGTCGATTCTTCAGGAGCTGCGGTGGTAGGTACTTCAGCACCTGTGGTGGTGGATTCTTCAGGAGCGGCGGTGGTAGGTACTTCGACAGCTGCGGTGGTGGTTTCTTCAGGAGCTATGGTGGTGGATTCTTCAGGAACTGCAGTGGTGGATTCTTCAGCAGCTGCGGTGGTGGATTCTTCAGGAGCTGTGGCGGTGGATTCTTCAGGAACTGCAGTGGTGGATTCTTCAAGAACTGCAGTGGTGGATTCTTGAGCAGCTGCGGTGGTGGATTCTTCAGGAGCTGTGGTGGTGGATTCTTCAGGAACTGCAGTGGTGGATTCTTCAGCAGCTGCGGTGGTGGATTCTTCAGGAGCTGCGGTGGTAGGTACTTCGGCAGCTGCAGTGGTCGATTCTTCAGGAGCTGCGGTGGTAGGTACTTCGGCAGCTGCGGTGGTGGATTCTTCAGCAGCATTAGTCGTTACTTCCGCCTCTGAAGTTACAGTAGTACTTTCGTTCCAGCTATTATTCTGGCACCCAGCATTCTCCGGGAAATCACAAACTTGTAACAAAGGGTTGAAATGCAATCCAGATGGACAAAATTGCAGAACTTTAGATCCGTGATCACATGTATAGAACAGCGAACAGTCAGATTCGTGAGGAAGATGCACAGCATATCCTGAGTCATCAGCCGGGCACGTCGTCGGAGCAGTCACGGCTTCTGTCGTTTTGTCCGTGGATTCACTTGTGACACTACTGTATCCGGCAATAGTAGGACCTACAGTTGATACACTGACACTATCATCAGTTACTGTTGGTGGAAAACCTGCAGAAATGCACCCTGCGGTTTCTGGGTAGTCACATACTTCGAGGACCGGGTTGAAATACAATCTGTTTCCGTTCGTGTCCCTAAAAGGACATTGTGTAAGAACTTTCTTCCCATGATCACATGTGTAGAACAATGTGCAGTCATATTCATGGGGAAGATGAACTGTGTAATGTAATGGATCTACAGCTGGACATTGCGTTGGAATTTCTTTTTCTGCTACAGCAGCCCATACGGCCACTAGTAGCGTAGCCACCACGCGACTTCCTGAAATTGATAGATAAATATAAAATAAACTAAATTACACAAGGTACTGATTCTAATTTTGTATAAAAAATAATTTGTTGTTATATGCCAAAAAATCGTTGGAATACTTTTCTCTTAATATAATGAAAACTATTAGAATCTCTAAAAAGTTTTTATCATTATGATATTTATGATGCAGCTTATCGGTTGTAAAAATTCCTAATCCTTATCTACGTGGCCTTGATGTTATTAAGACTTTATGAGATTATATATTAATTGATAAATTATTCGTCATTCTGATAGACCGTCGAACCTGGACTATCCAATGTAAAATCGAATTTATCATTCTTCGATAAACGTATATCGGTACCTTTACTTATGATATTCCAAAGGAATTGATCTGCCACCTTTTACATCATTACTTTCCCCACGGTGGTCGCCAAATTTGTACAATATCTGTTTTTAACAACGCGTCTATGATAAATTTCTACAGATGATTATCTATTAGAATCTCTTAATTCTCGTCAAGTTTGCTATTAAGAAATAATGTATCACGTATATCGAAATACTAAGGAATTTACTCTAGATATAAAAAGCACTTATTTGTAAACTTGATTACGTATCGACATCGTCTGTATTACAAAAATAATGCTATATGATTTTTTCGCAAAATACGAATCTTGCAATAAAATAAAATGATAACATTATGATATAGGAAATTAATTTTAATATTACGATGTTTATTAGGTCATATTTCAGGGAAAATGATGCGTTAAGAAAATCATCACGAAGATGGTCACGAATGCATACCTCATAAATTCTGATAATGTTAGTGCACCATTTATGTGAGAGTAGTGGGGGTATATATATATGACACAGTATTTGACAATTTCTAGAATTCCTATGTTTCGCAAATTTCCTTTATCTCAGTTTGAAATTTTGTATCGTACATCCTAGTGCGAGATCCGTCGATTTTTAGATACACTAACTAATGTTATAACTATAATTATATCACAGTAATTGCATAACGTAAAATGCAACGAATCAACAATTGCGGTACTTGCCTCTCATAATAAACGTCCTAAGTTCTCGCTAACACTAACACTAAACGTATAATGAAGAAGAAACAAGGTAACTAATTGATCGGGAGGCGTAGGATCCTTTTATAAAGATGGGTCTTATCGCAAAATAACAAACTGATTATCATATCTCTAACATCAAAGTGTCTTTCATCGCGTCGATGAAGAGGGGGTCTTTACAATCTGAACATTTTCTTAGAAACGAATGGTAAGTAGGGGGCAGCCGGTGCTCCGATGGTATTTTCAGTATTCTACACTTAATTAACCAATCAAGAAATTTATAAATCTCATGTTATTAATATTACTACATCATAGGGATTGTACAAAAAAAATTCTTTTGACAATCGAACCGAAATATCCTCACGTATCCGGATCAGGTATTTCCACCTGACGTGTAGCCACTATCAGAAATTGCGCTTCTGATTTGATTAACTTATCGATTTACGACATTCTGCTAAAGATATCAATTAAAACGCCATCGATAAAAATAAAGGATGAATATATGAATCCCTGGTACAATCCTTATGTCCGTTGCAAAAAAAGTAAGATATGCGCCATTGTACGCTTCAATTTCTACGGTTTAGCCCCATGCAGATAAATGAATACTTTTTACATAACGCGGAAAATTCTCGATGCAATATCTCGAGTGCATTTTAAGCTATACTTGAATAGATAGTATACTACACTTATAAAATACATAAAAACTCTGTAATATCAATTTCACATTTTTTGTTATAAATAATCTCAGAAACTTTTCGCTTATAGATAACGCACTTTATATATTTCGATTCAATATACTTTTGATATTATGATGTTGCGATATATGTGGGGCTAATTAATTCAAATGCACCAACCTAAGGCAACAATAGCTTTATTAATTCTTCTTCCAAGAAACATCTTATCAGAAAACCGCGATTTCTGAAGTGTCATGAAAAATTATGATTATGATAAAGCACATCAGTCAATTTTCATGATATAATTTCTATACATTTTAATATTATTATTATTTTCTTCATCGTCCTTTTAGCTCTCCCATGACTGAATGGAGGATTTCTAAATATTCCACGTTAAATGTTTTCCTGTTTTTTCACAGAAATTTTTACTCATTCTGATAAATAATTTTAATACTTCTGTTTCCAAAATTTAATTACTCTTTTGTTATTTGATTTTATTATGCTTACTATGCTAGCAGGTATACTCTTCATTTACGCGCGGGGTACAAAAAATATCACACTCCATCGTGCGAAATTGTTATTTAACGTAGCCACCGAAGGGCTATTAAAACTGTCCTTATTTCCAAATGATTAAATGATAACAATTGCCTTATTGAATGAAATCAAAAACGTAGTTTTACATCATAAACTGTAAAATGCATAGTTTTTATGTTCCTCAATTTAAAGGAAATAATTCTTACTTTTACCTCGAGGAACTTTACTTTACTCGCTTTTTTCTTTATCGTTTTACAATACGGTACTAGGAAATATGTAAGCTAGTATAATTTTCGCAACAAAAATGTTAGGCGAAGGATTATAGATTACAAGATAGGTGACGTAGGTCGTCTCACATTTTTAGTAAATGATATCGATGACGTATAAAGATATTAATTTCTAATTAATCTCTCTGCCAAGATAATATTGAAAATATCACGATGAGACAATATCCTTCGAAGCTTAAGTATGACGAGCCCATGTATTTTTCATGCACTTTCAACGAGGTTTTTTCCACTTACCATGTATGAAGGACGCAATGAATTGCATTACGACCCATCGCACAGTAGTAAAGTCATCTATCCTCAAGGTCGTTCCTGTTATCGCATATGAACATATATCAGTTTAATAGACAACGGGAGCATCTATTGAAAATAAAAAAGCAAATGATATTTACCCTTTATTGCGTTGCATCTTTTTCTCTCAAAATATGAGGAAGGTAGGAAAAGTAATATGAAATGGAAAAAGTCATATATAGTGAAAGTTAATTCGTGCCATCTCCAATATATGTTGCCTCTAATTATAATCTGTCCAGTAACCAAAATATGTGTTATAAAAACACTGCAAATTTAGGAAATTTGATAGTGTGCCGTATCAAGTACGAGGCAAGATATTTGGTCAGGCTAATTTTACCGGAAGACCGACTATAGTTGTTCTTGCCGATGGAATCAAATTTCTTCATCAAATTTCTGGAGCTTCTATTACCACATACTCTAGTCAAACGAAAGCCAATTTATATTTCACGAATTCTTACCACCTAATTACGGAAATATAGGCATTCACAGTTCGTCAGTTTATCATCAGAGTATATGAACGGGAGCCATACGACTGCATTTAACGAGATTTTATGATTATATTTTAAAAAAAAAGATAAGGCTTCCCAAACAGTAAATCGTATGAATTGAAGTGTTGCGATTCATTCGAAAAAAAAAGAAAAATGTTAAATCGACATTGCCATAAAAAGATATTCTAAAAGAAAAAAACCTAAAACCTAATTTATCTAAAAGAAAAGCCTCGGCTAGTCAGCCATCGAAATCTGGTAACAGCGTGAAATCACACCTAACCTCACGGTCGGCGCCAATTTCGAAATAATCAATGGAGCTTTACATGTTTTGAGTGCGAAGTTGCGATTTAATTTTAAATAAAAAACCTGGAACCATTGCTTAGTTTAGGATATTGTGCCGCTGGAAATTGCATATATTTTCGAGTGCGTCTTACACGGTTCAGGGAGAAGGACTGGGAAATTTAAGGTTGCAAAAACAGTAATCAACGATAGTAATTTCGAGTTTTTAAGCAATTTTTTTATTTGCTTTATTACACCTTGTACCTCGACAATTGTGCTTTCGGCGCGGAGCTGTTCGACGATTATGACTACAACTCGAATAATGTCTTCTAGCATTCTTACATCAACGTCTCCATCATGAGCTCCGGCAGATGCATTCTCCCCGATTAATTTTTCCGCTAAAACCGATAAGCGGAAAGACTGCTTGGCAGCTACGCGTTCGGCAAGTTTTTTCCTTAGAACAGATAGACTGTCACAAAAGCCACAAGCGATCGCAAGAAATTCGGCCATAAGATCGAGGCTCTGTATTTCTCTGAGTAGCTCCGAAATATCAAATCGCTGGCCGTTGTGAGCCACGAAAATCGTTGAACCGTGCAAGTTCAATTTCCCATTTTCGACTGTTAATCCTAAAAAAAACACATGAATTAATTTGGACTTTTCTTCGCTTACAAGCTACCCTCAAGTTTTCTTTCCACCGCAGTTTTCTTTTCGTAAAAAACTTGCCGATTTTATCACGAACGCGAGTAGCCGGTGTCGTTATGTTTTCGTTCGTGACACCTCTGAACAACCGATGTCAACATCCGCTACTGCACTGTTGCCACATTTCGGTCGTATTTTGATGTAATTAAAATTAAAACCTAGAAGCCTATTTTTTCCTTATTATAATGATGGCTGAGGAACTCAAAACTATTTAATACCCTATTTTTCTAATTTTTTATCATCGGTGTTTCGACAAATGTGAAGATGATACCTGCGAGTAAGACACGTCTTATTTAATTAATTATACGATATTATCGTACATTTCTAGAAATCAAAAGTTAGGCGGAACACGGTGATACCAAATGTTAAACGTATGTGCGTTTAACTGACCTCGCGCGGTTGAGTAACGTACTCGGTAGCACTTCGTAGCGAGCTACGGGACGTGGTGAACGTCTCGGGCGCGATTCTTGTCCGTTCGGGTGTACATCGTCAGGTTCGCTTTCGATTGTTCTCCGCGGGCTTCGAAGCAAATTTTCGGTATCCTTACTCGCGCTTTCGTGGCGCGTATCTGTCGTCGGTTTCCCACAAGGAGTCTGTTCCTCCGCTTCCGATTCGCTGGTGTCCGGGCCATCGATTTCATTTTCCTCGACTTCGGAAGGTTTCCAAATCCTCAACTGGCTCGGGTGAGCAGCTGTTGCGCCCCGTCGCCCGGGCGTATCATCGCGTACCTGAGCGACTCGGTAGGTGTCACTCGCGAGTTTCTGCATAATCGCTAACGGTCCTCGGTATTTCGGTTGAAATTTCGTTCTCGCCAGTGGCTATTACTTGGGTGGCAAAATAGAAAATGTCGCCGGCTTGAAATTTTGTTTGCGTGTCTCTATTCGCATCGGATCGTGCCTTGTACTTCCGTTGCTCCTCTGCTATCCGATCAGATCCGGTCAGTCGACGTATGGCGGCGCCTTCGTTAAAGCCCGTTCGAAGGGGCTCTTACCCGTTGTCTGATTATGAGAAGCGTTCAAATCGGGTTGGATGCTGGGTAGATGCAGGACCCAGTCGCGTCCGTCTTCTTTCCTCAAATTTGCCATCATCGCGGGAAGTAAGTAAACTTGCATTCACGCGTTCAATCATCCCGTTGGTCTGCGGATGTCGCAACGTGTGACGGATGCCGTGTTACTCGCAAAAATCTTTGAACTTTGCTGCCGTGAAACAGGTTCCTCTATCGCTGATTAAGCGTATTGGGGCTCCGTAATGGATTATGAACTGCTCTAGCGCTCGGATAACTCCTGTTGTCCTCGCGTATCGGGCCGCGGAAAGAATCACAAATCTCGTGAGGTTGTCGATCAAGGCAAGCACGTAATGTTTTTGTCTGCCGCTTGTGACGAAGAAACCGGTGTGATCGATATGAACCGTCGCGAACGGTCGTGATCCTGGAAGGATCTGGTGGAGTTCTTCTTATTGTCGACCGAGTTTGCTTTTCGTCATGATACACTGTATGCACGTTCGCACATGCTGCTTCACGTGTCGTCGCATGACGGGAAAGTGATAAAATTCGCGCATTTGGCTTAGGGTTCGTTTCATGCCGGGGTGGCTGCACATATCGTGAAAGCGAATCACTAGACTTTTTCGGAGATTACTGGGGGTGACGTACAATCGTTTTCCTCCATCTTTCTTATAAAGGAGCCCCTTAATCAGCCCAAACTCGCGTACTTCGCTCGATTTTTGAAGTGTGCGTAAACTCGTTTTTGATCGAATTTCACTTTGATTTTGAGACGTTTTTGATCACTTACATTTGATCGAATCGTCGCTCGCTTGGAACATCGCGATTTTGTCCTGCTCACGGATAACCTTATACACCTGTTTTTCTATTGTATTATTCGTTCGTTTGCTCTCGTTATTCCGTCTTTCGTCTGCATTTTCATGAGAGGGAGGTGTTTCTTCATTTCTAGAATCGTTTTCTACGTAGCGGCCAAGGTCGTTTTGAATTGTCACCAGATTGACGGTGGGGGCTCGACTGAAGGCGTCCACGTGAGCCATGTCGATACTCACTCGGTGTCGAAATTCGGCATCGAATTCGCTCAATTGCACGGCCCAACGAGCTATTTGTGGGCGCTTTGTTTTACTCGTACTGAGGTACATTAGTGCTTGACAATCGCTAACTATCGTGAATTTAATAATAATAAGTAGCGCTCGAAATCTATTAACGGCCAAATTATCGCGATTAGCTCGAGTTTCGATGTATGGTAATTCGCCTCGCCTTTATTCGTACGACGGTTGATCGCGTACACAAGATTCCATCTTTAGTCTTTCGATTGTCGTAGAAGCATCATGCCTAGACCGCTACTACTGGCATCGGTATGAAGTTCGGTTGGATACGCAGGATTAAATGGAATGCCCTACGCCCGGAGCATCGATGAAGGTTCGGCCGATCAAAACTTCATGCATCTGACAGTCGTCGGACACGACTCGGACCGAAATCTGTTCGACGGTGACGCCATCAATCAAAATTGTCGTTCGAACAATACCGGGCGAGATTACTTGACTTTGTTGAGGCCCGAAGGAATGCAAAATCTGGCGTTACTTGCTGAAATGTAAATCGGTTTCGAATACCTGACACGCTTTGATGGTGCAATCAGAACTTCCCGTATCAACGAATCCCGTCATAGGGTGGCAGTTGACCTTGATAGGTTTTGCGTACGTCAACACGGAATGAGGGCTTTCGCTCGCGACAAGGTTGACTCCTGTTGCTGAAGAGGCTGAAGTAGCTGGTGCAGTGGTAGCGGCGCCCGTAGATCCGGATTCCCTGCAATGTCGTTGAGTGTGACCACTTCTTCCGCACGCGGGGCAACGCAGTTCGCATCGAGGTTGCGTGCAATCGCGAGAGATCTGCCCGTAGAGGTTGCAATCATAACACTTGGGTTCCCCTTGTTCATTTCGGAGAGGCGGTCGGGAATCGCTTCTCGAGTTGGATGGTCGTGACGTTCTGGACGTTGACGTGGTGCGAGGTTGAGACGTCGTATTACTCGTGGCAGGAGTAGGCGGTGGAGCTGAGCGAGTTCATTCGCTTGCAGGGTGCAGCCCGGGAATTCGCGTTAATCTTTGCGTCTCCAATCGTTCATAGTTTTGCATATCGCAAAGTAATGCGACAATGTCGGCCTGGTCACGCACTGTTATTGCGCTGCAGAATTCCTTAGACAACGAACCAATGAGTAGTTGTTCCTTCGTATTCTGGAAACCGAGTTGAACAGAGCGGCAGAGACGGGTCTTCGCATGAAAGTACGTTGATAGACTTTCGTGCTTACCCTGCGTTCTGCTCGCCATACGGTTCCATCTTACGTTGAAACCTTCCGGGTGATGAATGTCGCAAAGAAGAGGTCACGCAATGAATTCCAATTGGGTATTTCGCGTCGATTGCAATAGTACTAGTCTCAAGCTCCAGATTGAAGGTAAGTCTTGGACGTCTCCAAGGCGACATTGTCCGGCCAGCTATGTAAACTCGCCATGCTCGCGATACTCTCGATCCATTCGCGTGCTGCACGAGCTCCTGCTTCGCCATCGAATTCTCCGATCGTACGTGATAGATCAGGAAGTATATCTACTGTAATGTGTCGTCGCGTTACTGAGGTTATTATTGGTATTCGCCTGGGGAATTAGCCGAGAGATTAGTCCCAGCATTGTCGCATCTCGTCGCATGTCGTTGCGTGTTCCTCGGGAATTTCGCGCAATCCTCCGCGCAAAGTCACTCTGGTAATTAGCGGCCGCGATTTCGCCGATTTCAGATCCGTCTCCGTGCATACGCGCCATGAATTGCTCGAAATCATCGGCACTTGCTGCTGGTGGCCAGGATGCCATCGCGCAGCTGGTTTGACAACTCGATGTCAAAAGACCAAAATAAACATAACAATTGATCAGAACTTTCTCGAGTCACTTATGACGAGAACGATTTTCTCCACAGGTGCGCGTAATTCCGTTAAGAAGCACTTTCGAACCTTGAAAACTGATAGTCAGGGATTTACGATAACGTGCGATACGCCTAAACCATTCTTTGTTTATCAACTTCAAAATCAAGGTTGCGCCGTCATCTTGGGCTACCGGTGTATCGAAAAAATGTTGCGCTTTCGGGCTATTACCTGATTGCGAACTTTCTTTTTAGTAATTTCAACACTTAGTGGATGGTACGGAAATGTCAGTAGATCTATATATCTGTATAAATCCCACTTCTGATGTGTTAAACGTATGTGCGTTTAACTGGCCTCGCACGGTTGAGGTTCGTCTGCCATAGGGATTTTTAGGTCAGGTAGGACTCAACGAACGTACTGTGGGTCTCTTGGATAACACTCTATATGTTTATTTCATGAATATACTCTTCCGTGCATTCACGTTATCTCACGCGCTCAACAATCGTCTCGCTCGTGCTCGCGCATGCGCGTTCGTTCGCTCACGCGTACACCTTTTCAGCCATTCGACTCGCTCGTTCGCTCACACGCACTCGGTTCGTTCTAGCGTTTCGTTCTCTATCTGTATTCTTGCACCGCGCACACACTCGTTCACCTTCGATCACGTTTTCTCCACGTACGTTACTCAACCGCGCTCACCCACGCACTCTCTCGAGTTCGCACACCTTCTCTTTTACGTCCTTTTCCGCACTCTCAGGCGCTCTTCTTCGTTCTCCTCAACGTACCTCACTTTCGCACGCACACACTCTCTCTCACGGTTCGCGTGAGGCGCTCGTACCGGGGTTCTCTGTCGCACACACTCTCAACTCGGTCGCGGTATCGCGGAATTTTTAACACAAATATATATTTTTTCAAGCCTCTATGAATTTTTTTTCCAAGACGGTCCTTTGACTCAACTGAAATGCAATATCTACCTTAATGCTCTGTTCAGTCGGACTTACTCGCTTCGCCCACTCGCCGACAATATATTTATCCACTAACCTACCCAGTCACGGAAATTTGAACATTCCACCCTATCCTAACCTTACCTAGCCAAACCTAGCGTAAACAAATGTAAAGTCTAATACAATATACTATAATAAAACATTGTTCGTACCTAATTATACATATTCCATCTATTTAAAACTGGACAGCATTTGCCATTAAAAGTCATTTGCGTCCAATTGGATCCCCTATCGTAATATAATATTAAGCTGCCCCGTTATGAGTCACTGGTTGCGCACTTTACTCGGGATCGGGCTATACCTCAAATTACCGTGGGAGGTATAAATAACGTTGGGTAAGAGTTGAAATTGATTCTAAATATACTAAGACAAATGAAATACGCCATCAAATACTTAATTGAAAACTTAGGAGATTCTAGCATCTACTGTAATTTAATGAAATTAAGGAGTTCCTTCAAAAAATATAATAACTATAAGTTGCTTATCTGGATTTCGATGATTAAGAACCGTCAAAAATTGATGTATGATGATAAAACTGAAAAGAGGTTGGAGTTAAAATAGTAAAAATACGAAAACGAATTGAACAAGCAAACAAACACAATTTATTATAAAACGAAGCGAGAACAGACCCAGAACAGACTTGACAGAAAAATGAGACAAAACTAATCAACTAATTTGGATGGATTTTGGATTGTTGCGGTAAGACTGTGAATTGTTGCTATTGATTAATCTAAGGGAATGTCTAGAAAAAGCGTACATGATGGCTAAGGAAGTTGAGTCATTGGTATTGGAAATTTCGCCGGGAACTTTGCATGAGGTTGAAGGATTTGTTGGGTCGGATTTGGCTAAGGATGACGTCTTCGGAGATGAGTAAGGAGCTTAGTGGGATTTTCGAAGAAAAGTCATAAAATCAGGAATGTCCGCTATGGGTGCACATTTGCACTTGAGTAAAATCGCTAATGATCAGGACTGTTGCCTAAGTACAATTTTTTATGCATGTACCCGCTTAAAAAGTTCATTCATCTTATTTTCCCTAAATCTGGGACCCAGATGCGCGATAGTCGCTTCCAAGGGCCACTATGTTATAGAAACCAGATCCCACTGATTGGCCTTTTAATATTTAGTTATCGGCCGCGGATTTGGAACCTGTTTCTCACGCGTAATTAACACTTACTTTAATTACTGATATTTCATTCAAACATCCGGTAACCGTACTTTTCCCATATATTTATATAATCCGTAAACTTTAAGGAACATTTTTGCACTTTTATTATTATAGTATCTATATGAATTTTAGAAAAATTAAAATCATGAAACTAGAATATCATAAATGATGTTTTTTCATAAGGCTGTATAATTACTTTAAATTTTAATATTCAATTATTTCATGTTTGCATTTCACTGATAATCACTATGTATTTTGACTACACTATAATATAAAAAATTCAAATTTTTATCTAATATGAAGGGTAGCGATAAAATCTTCTTAATCAATTATAGCTCTGTTTTGTAAAAATTGATAAACACGTTTATACCGTGTGAGGCAATAACTTTTACCAACCCTAAATATCTCTGAATATATTTTTAAAAAATCTCTCAAACGATAGTTACATAGTCCAGAGAGGACTTCCGAATAGTATTGACGTTTTTTGACAGACGGAAGTGCTCGGGAGATTTACAGGACAACTTAATTCATTTTAATGAATGGACAAACTTTATTTTTCGTGGTATGATATCTACTCTTCAGGACAGCTCAGCGACTTTCGATACAAAAATCAAATAGCCAACGGGAAATTATGAGTGCTAAGACTTACTTTCACAAAAGATGTTTGAAGTGAAGACAATTAGTATCAATGCAATATTGTTATCTTCGAAGACACTAATCATAAACCATATAATTTTCATATCTTGTTTGACCCTTACACTTTCCTTTTAACATGATGTAGGCATTTAGCCTTCCCCGTAACCTCACTGTCTTACATCCGCGCATTCGATCAGAATTTGCATTCTAAAATTTTTCATTTATTTGATATTAATAAAAGAGACGATACATACTATCCATTGTGCAATTATTATGCACGCCTATCTGACGACTCCAGAGTTTTCTCTTCTCCCATGTTTCCCTTTACTATTTTCGGCGAGCTGAGATTGAGAAGCCGAAAGATTTCGCGAAATCGAATGTAGTATTGAAAATAGGTGCGGGGAAGCCACATCTGGCGTCCAAAATTAGGATTCTTTCAAGGATTCTTTGGAAACGACCGAGGATATTTGTTGGCTATACCGCAAACCGGAAGTACGCCTCACAAAGAAGGCACTTCCGGTGTCCCTCTCCGATTTTGATGAAACTCGAATATGTTGTAGAGCACAACAATCTAAGCAACACGTGTTTTTTTTTATTTGCCCAAAAACGGTTTTAAGAAGTGAAATGAACCACTAACGTTGGGAACTCTCAGTGCAATTTTTGCAGTTTCACATATTTGCAGTTGATATATACAAATGAAACCAATTGCAGGGTAATGTTTATGGCAAATAATAAAAAATGCATTTTGTTCGGTTCTGATGGGGTGAATTCCTAAAAATTTATAATGATTGAAAAATGCAAAATTTTTATAACAAAAAAACTATCGATCGGATTTCAATGAAACTAACTGCATTTGAAAGGGTTAAAAAAAGTAACATG
Source organism: Calameuta haemorrhoidalis (assembly GCA_031763665.1). NCBI lineage: Eukaryota > Metazoa > Arthropoda > Insecta > Hymenoptera > Cephidae > Calameuta > Calameuta haemorrhoidalis. Next base: position 161,820 of record JARPRH010000906.1, read on the forward strand.
CAATTTCACTCGCAAAAGTTACATATTCCCATATTAACGTGATAGAATGCGTTTAAAGACCCCCCGGAGGTAAAAATTAAAAATCGTATTATTACAGTATTTAGAATTGTGCATTTAAACAGTTGATGTTCAAAATTGGTTTCAGCGACTTCCAACACCTTTGGGATACAAAAGTTCGCAAGACTTTCCGAGCGTACGAAGAATCCCGCCAAAAGGGGATCAGGAAACGAAGGGGTGGCTACTACTTTTTTAATCTCTTTCAAATGCAATTGGTGTCATTGAAATCCAATCGATAGTTTATTTTTTATAAAAATTTTGTTGACTTTCAACCCTCACACATTTTTAGGAATTTACTCCATCAGAACCGAAAAAAATAGTACATTATGCTACTAGGGAGGAAAGTGCGCGATTTTCGCCGAGTGCGAGGTTTGCTGCCCGAGCGAAGCGAGGACAGCACGCGCACGAGGTGAAAATCGCGCACTTTCCTCCCTAGTAGCATAATGTACTATTTCATCATTCGCCATAAGCATTAACCTCCACTTACAACTAGTTTCATTTAAATATTTCAACTGCAAATATGTGAAACTGTGAAAATCGCACTATGATTGCCCGACTTACGGGGTTAATTTCTCCCTTTAAAACCGTTTTGGGATAGATAAAAAAAATACGTGTCACTTAGACTTTCCTGCTCTACGATATATGTGAGTTTCATCAAAATCGGAGGGGGACACCTGAAATACCTTCCTTGTCAATGCTCTTACTAGAAATACAGGTGATAATATTTATTTTATAAGAAGATTAATAAATACTGTAAGACAGAATCGCTCTAATTCCTTTGGGTTCTCGTGCATATACTGTAATGTCATATCTTAGAAGCACGTCGCAAACAATTTTGTGCAATTTTTCCAGCTACATCGTGGGGAACAATTTGTTGTGTTTTGTGATTTTTAAGCGGATCAGAAAGGATTCAGTAGAATTGAATTGCTGTGGGACCCGAGAATGCCACCTACGAGCCTGGCGGAGTGCGCTTACTAGACGACGCAACACCCAGATCGAAACACCGGACCATGACCGTAAGGATCCAATGATTTTCTTTGATTTTTGTACCAAGTTCAATTACGTATAAGTTATAATTTATAACCAAGGAAGTATGCTCCATAAGACAAAAGCAAAGTACAAAATGCGTTTCAAGCAATATCTCCTCCAATACCCATTCTTATTTTGCAAAGGAACTTAAAATTATGAACTTATTAACGATTATAACTTAGAAATTAATCGGAAACTAGTTATTCGGAGTTCAGAATAATCGAAGAATAATCTATTATTTAAGAAATTAATAATCAATTATTTCACTAGTTAATTAAAATCGATCACTGTGATCGGCCGAAATGATCACTATGTTCTAGTCTTGCATGGTTTCTATAGTATATCGTACCATGTCGTTACCGTTTGAGGAAGATTGTGTTCTTGTGAATATTTGGAGCGAGTAGGACGGCGGTGAATGATGCTTTCGTGAGGTGCCCTAATTTGCAATAGTTTGAAATAGATCAAGTCGCAGTGTCTTGTCTTACGCATTCCCGATCAACATTGGATACGTGAATTTGTTATCTACTTAGTGAATAAGGATGGGCGATTTATTAGGAAATTTATTTATTATATACCCGATTTATTAAGAGCTGACAATTATTATCGTGTACCAAACAGATCGACCAGTTTATTTTTCGCGCGTTCGGCGGGTCTTTCGTTTCGTTGCGGGGCGGCTAGAAGGTTGAAGCGAGGTGCTACGACCACTTCAGCGACTCACCAGTCCCTGGTTGGTCAGTCGGGCCAAACTGACTGATTTTGCCCCGAATCGTCGGATTTTCGTACCCTCCGATTCGAAGTTGACACGCAAACATCCCCTTGGTGATAACACGCGACTATGGAAGTGCGCGAGTTATTACGTAGGCAAGGTTCTTTATATTATAGTTTCTAACGGGTAACAAATTGCTAATCAATAGCGAACCCAAAGATCGGTGATGTCTGATATCGTTTATTGTTCATATTTTGGTTTCGCATTATCGCCTAGTCCCCACCTTGCGGAATCGTTTCCTTAGCGCAAGGGTATCGTGAGTCTGTTAACATTACTTAACGTAAAATTTGTTATAGTATCATTTAGCTTGTACGTTATATTGTGAATATTGTACAGAATCTATTATATGTATATTTCTAATGTGATAGAGCCTTGTAAATTGTTGAATTTTCTTTGTTAATGAATTAACGAAATCAACAATTTTACTTATATCGATTAGCGAATATCACGGTCCCGTTCATTTTGTAAATATTGTAAAATATTGTGTCCAGTAATAGGTTCACGGAACCATTCTAGTAATTTTAGAGATATACTGTTACTTCGGCCGTAGTAGCTAGCGAGGCCTTTAAATTTAATAATAGAAATTTACAAGTAACTAAAAGAAGAGGAACGACCAGAAGTAACGTGAACAAAATTTGAATGAATTCCGAGGGTTAAAAATACGTTCAATGGTGGGTTCGCTGCTCGTGCTTTTTATGGTTTTCTGCAATCTCTTATCAATTCTCGATTCTTTTGTGGATTGAATTGATTGTATCCTGGCATATTTCAAACAGTTAACATCTTCTTTCGAGAGGGGCGCGGCAGTTAGCCAGGTAGCCATCCCAACCAGAGTTGGGCACATTATAAACCAATAGTTATTTGGTATGTTGATACTTTTTTATCCAGCAGCAAAAATAAAAAATTAGTTTTGGTGGCTAGATACCAAGTAACAACAACGTGAACTTAATATTGATAGCAAAATATTAAAATATTTAAATTCAAAATATTGGTATAGGTATCATTTTATCCGGTCCATGAAAAAAGTTTATTCGCTTTGAATATTCGAAGTTTTCAAAAGCCTTCGAAGTTTCAAAAATTTGGTGTATATTTTCAATATATAAAATGTAGTATAATAATAGGGTGCCCGGGCTCGTCTCAGCTATAATTAATTTATCCACAGGGCCGCCAGGGAGTGCTAGAGATCTACGAATTTCCGAGAAATTAGGAGTTCTGATCGGGAATCGAACCCGATACCTTCGGACTGCCAAGTCGGGCACTCACCACTGTGCCACCGAACTCGATGTCCGACCGGATAAGTTCTATTTGTTTATTTTTCGGCATTCCTAAATGGTATCCCCTTCAGCTCTCTAACGCCACGTTACAGTAGTGTTGGTATTCAAATTCGAACTGATTCATTTACACCTTCTAAATTAAAAATATTTTGTTAACATTTTTATTCCAAGAATTTTAAAAATCACTTAATTGGTTGTCCGGAAGCACAAAAAAGTCTGAAAATTCCACGGATTGCAGCCACATTTGGTACGCTAGCTACCAATACCAAATATGAGTTCCAGTTGTTTGGTAATACCAAATATCAGTTTTGGTTGTTTGGTGACAAGCTACCAATATCAAATATCAGTTTTGGTTATTTGTTGACAAGCTACGAACATTAAACGTCCTATTTCGTTATTTGGTGACAAGCTACCAATACCAAATATCAGGTTTGATTATTTGGTATCTGACCAACTATAATTTTTTCCTTTTTGTTAGTTGATACTGAAACATCAAGTAACTAAATGTCCAACCTAAGTGAAAATAACAAAGAGGTGCCCAACTCTGGTCCCAACCCGATGTCCGGTCACATTTATTGTCATAACTTTGTAACGCAGTAGAATTTTCTTAATTCTTTTTGAAAAATTCTTAAAAGTATAACAAATAAAAATCTAGAAAAAAATCTATTTTTTGAAAATCTCAGGGACATGTGAGCCCTTAAGGTATTGAAATACGACTTTTTATCCCAACGTTAAGTGGTATTACAGGAAATGCTTTTGGATGAGTGCTAGAATAGTACATTACGATACAAGTGTCGTATGGGGCACTTTCTGGCACGGCGAGGTTAAACGGCACGCCGTGCCGTAAATTGCCGCATACGTCACTTGTTTCGTACACTATTTTATAGCACGTGACTTAAATTCGCTCATACCGCACGCTTTTCCGTGCCAGAAAACGCTACATACGCCACGGAAAAGCGTTAGGTATGAGCGAATTTAAGTCACGCAGTGCTATAAATTAAATACGCAAGGAAATTTATATGTTATTTGTCTGTTTAAGCAAATGAGAGATTCGGAATAGAGCGGAGTAGAGATCTGAATATTGAATTACAAAAACTGACTGCATGTGAGGTTGAGGCGACAAAAAATTGTGTGAAACAGAAAATATCTAGTATAAGTGTTATTTAATTTCAAAAAGTCTAGTCTGTGCAGCTCAATTTTGTCTGGTAACCGGTCCAGCTTGTTCCGAACCCGTACCTAAGGCAGATTGTGAATATTACACTGGATCCAAATTACACTAAATAGGTGACAGAAGCAATGCACTGGGTACCATGCTGTGTCTACAATTCTGGTGAAGCTTTTGACTGAGTGGTTATGAATGATATACTGTCACAGAAATGATAAAAAATGTGTTACGTCACAATACGGTCTCATTCTAAGTAAAACTTGTATATTTCGTTCAGGAAGAGTTGTTTCATCAATTCTTTCTTTCACATATGGATATAATTTTAGTACGTGTTTGTTGTAATTAGCTTTGAGTGAACCTCCCTGGTTTCTGTTACATATCTCTATAGTTTCTTTTTGTCTCTCAATTCACGATCCCACCGAAGAAGAACGACCCTTGATAAATGCTCGGAAAAAGTTCAACGGTAAAATTTTGATTATTTCATATGTGGCAGGCGAGTGTTGTTATTTGTTAATGTATTTTGGACAAATTGTCGTTACAGTATATAAGAACGTTTCCCTAAATATCAGATATATACGTAATAATCTATATCCTTAAAATATCATGGGACATTCACATTCACATTATGTCGTCGCCCAGGGAAAAACTGAGTCCCTATCATTTTTCCAAATTACAATGTTCCGGGACGGTGAAATTCCTGAATGATCAGCTTCCCGAACGTGCATCCTCACGGACATTCATTTTTCCGAACGCTCAAATGCTCCAATCGTCCTTTTGCCAAAATATAAATTTCCGCATGGTTATCTTGCCAAACATTTATTCATCCAAACACTCCGCTAGACGACCGTTCAGAAATTTATATTGCAGCAACATAAAATTTCCAGAGGTTAAGCGCTTGGTAAAATTAAAGTTCGAGAACTTGCTCTTTTGAGAGTATGACGGTGCGGAAAACTTGTAATTCTGGAAAATGATAAGGATTCAGAAAAAGTTTTTAAATCTACTTTAATCTGAGGTGATCGAACTATGCTTCTTCAAATCTCATTCCTCTTTAGACCTCACGAGATCTCATAAGATAGGATAATAAGTCATAACATATAATTTGAGAAAAGCGACGCTAACTCTTATTATTATAATATCTGTGACGTACTGGTTTATGACAATTATCCAGGGTCTACTCAGAAACATCTATCGCAACAGGGGAGGCTAAGCCAAAAAGAAGGGAACACGAGATTGTAATTAATTAACCAGAATATAATAACTAGAACGGAAAATATAATGCTTGAAATATAATAACTTAAAATATAGCAACGCAACATATAATAACTCGATAAGCTCTAGAAACATGTAATATTAGACGGGAGGAAATAAAAACAATCACAAGCGGGACTCACGCAGGAGCACGCGGTGTCGCAGAGGAGGACTTTAAATAGTTTACTGGGAAGGGGAGTCGGGAAAGGAGGAATACGCAAAAGGACAAGGGGACAGAACTGTCCAAGAGGGACAGGAGAGTGTAAGGATACGCTAATAATGAAGAGGTGAGGAGTCTCAGGGAGGAAGGTTCCCGAACGCAAATGGCTTCTTACAATATTACCTCGGTGACTAGAATTATTCGAAAAGCGAATGAGGGAAAGGAGAATACCTGAAAAAGGGCGTAAGATACTAAAAATAGGGCGCTCGCAATATACCACTCGGTCTCAAGCTTTTCCAGCAGAAGGCCTGCCCAAAACTCAAAAAGATCTATTAAAACTCAAAAAAGGCCGGTCCACGTGGGACGGCTTGGCTCGTTAATGTCCGGAAGGGACCTACGAAAATACAAAAACGCGAATAGAGAAGGGTGTAGGGAAAAGGGCAAAAAGGGAACTCAATCACACGATAATCGTAGTCATTCAATCCGCAACAATAATCCCAAAGGAATCGCACATCAACTCACTCTCACTCGCAAACTCAAAACCCTTATACATATTCGCACTTGCACTCTCTCGCAAAACCTGGCTCGAAGTGAAAAGGTCTTCATGGTTTCCAGTCTCCAGTCTGCGAACGGTTGAGCACCAAATGTTCTAAGTGGGCCACCAATGACATCCAACCGACCACCAATCGATTTGCTATTATCAAAAGTAAGTAAATGAAAATTGTCCGGCCAACTTTATCTAGGCCGCTGGTTGACTGTTTATGCGCCGGACAACAGGCCTGTCAAAATCTCTTCCCAGGACGTCTGCGGAGTTAGGGGGAGAGGGCTCCACCGCTGTCGCACGGGCCTTGTGGCTACATGTGTGACGGGACTGCTCCAGGGTTGCACTTTGCGTGGTTGGGGTGGCTGGTTGATGGGCTTCAGTCTCCACGCGATCAGCTGTTCGTGTCCTCCTGTCCATGCTTTCTCCGCATCTCGCTACCTAGGCAACGTAGCCAATCTCTCGATCCTTAAGTGGTGGCTATTGGTCCTCGAAGATGGTCCTCGATGACTCCGAGCCAGTGTTCTAGGGGAATGTCGACGGGGAGGGAAGGGTAAAGGGAAGGCGTCTTATGCTAAATACAATAAACCTAGAACAGTAAATAGACGCAATAAATAACAATACTCGACAATATACGCAATACGCAACACTCGAGATAAGTGTTACTCTCGAGCCAGATGGCGGGGAGGAGTCTGTACTAACATTTTTGTTACAGATCATATTAAATCGGATTAGATATATCGTAATAACAATGAATGTGGTATGTAACACGAGATATCTTATTTATTTAATCAATAATGAAAAATAAATTCAAATACAAACGTATGTTACTATCAATTTTACATCCAATATTTTATTCAAATACATATTGTCAATTAGATCGTGAATGATAACGTTTAAACAAGACTGAATGTTGTGGTCTTATCTTTCATTTTGATATCCTTTTACATATACCGTACGTCCTGTTCTCAAATAGGAAACCTGAAAATGCCGCATTCCAAAGCGAATTCTTCCTCCCTCGTTTTCGCGCCAAATTTAGTGATATTGACTCGCGATCAAATACCTTGAGAGTCTCGACGTGTGTCATAAAAATAAACAACCCAAAAATTGAGGGCTAGGTTATCCAAAATACCGGACGATTTATTTCTCTGTATAAGTAGTAAGATTTTTAATAAATTTCATCGAAGTAATGAAGGTATTATTTTTATGTAAAAAGTTTTTAACTATGGTTTTTTCATATAAGTAAATTTTGTTGTATTGTTCTGAAACATATGTATAAGGCGGAGTTGTCTAGCCCTTTCTATTAATGCAACACTTTCTACGAGCCAAACAAATCGTGCCAAACAAATCGACTAGCTTCTTCTTTATGCCATGAGCAGCAGCATATCAGAAATGCCGGGATCGGAGACCGCTGAACCTTACATTGCAACACATATTTCTCATGGATACAACTATCACTTTCTGAAGCGCCCTGCTTCTTTTCAACGGCAACAACATTTTTCAAAATCAACCAAAATCGAACCCAAATCAACGTATTTTTGAATTAGCGAGACCGTTCAATAACCTATATCTCACTTTCTGAAATTGTCAATATTTTTCTAAACTTTATTACTATTACTATTACTTTATTGTATTACTTAACGGGTCCGTACTTTACTTAAAGGGACCAGGGAGGTTTGAAATTTCAAATTCTGATCTTAAGTTCAATTAATGCGTCATAATGTTTTACGAGTCTTCTTAAAATTTCAAGTTCATATTTTAAACAGTACTCAAAATATCGTAACATCACCGAGAAATGTAGTTTTTAGAAAATTGCATTCAAAGTTTTGATTCAATATTTCTATTAGATCAGCCGTACTTGCGGAATTTTGTGATTACTTCTCAATTTTGTGAATTTCAACAACAACAAAAATTCAAATGGGCAGACATTCTCAAAGGATCGCACTATCGGAATATCTAAAAATTGATTATTTCGAAATTTCAAACCTCCCTGGTCCCCCTAAAGTAAATTTGCCCTTACTATGCTGCAATTTCCAGCTAAAGCCAGGCGGAACTTCATAATGAGCCTCGGCCACTTATTCGCCCTGCTCAAGTCCGGACGAAGGTCACCATCAAAAGACTACTGGACACTGTACACTACGCTACAGCATCGAATTTTGATAATCTTTCCCAAATTCCAAGTCTTGCGATATTATGCGCACGATAGAATTTCTTACGTAGATCCGTATGAGGAATTTGATTATTTAGGTCGTCCTTTCACGTATTGATATCGATGATCACAGTAAGGTTCCGGAAATTAAATTTTTACTTTTTTGCGTCCGTCTCCTTAAGAGTGTAAAGTGATATATCATTTAAAGTATTAATTTATAAACGTTATTGTGTCCAACGGCATGCTTCAAAGTCTAGCGCGTAACAATACTATTGGCGGATATCTGCGTGACGACCACTGACTAGAGAGAGTATCGTTTTAGCGAGAAAGAGGGCGCTGGCCCAGCGTCTAGAAGAGATCCCTCGCGTTAGAACTCATTCGTTGATTTTTCGTTATCTTGGCCGGTCGTCCAAGATTTGACGTGTCGCGCTTATGTTAAATTAACGGTAAGCCCTTGTATCTCCGATGGAACTCCTCTGGATAAGTCTCGTGTGAGTAATTTCCCCTGTAAAATTTATCCCATAAACTTCGGTACGAATTTCGTTAGATTGTCTGAGCGAATAATTGTCGCGAAATGATCTCTTTTCTTATTTTGGGCTGATTAATTACACTGTCTATTGTTTTAATTGTTTCAGTGCCCGTATGGGATCTTGTATAACATGTTATTTGTTTCGTTGATTCCGTCGCGTGTCCATGGTGGACCTTGTCTATCGCAATTGTAAACTTATATTTTTCTGAATCGTTTTCTCGCCATTGTTAACATTTTTTAAGCCCAGAATTGAGGACCAATTATTATCTTTGTTGTTAATTTTGTAGGTTTTCAATCTTTTCTTTAACACCTAGGCATACCCGGCCCTCAATTAATAAGTTTCAGTGGCTAGTCGGACCTCTTTTCCAATTTTCCTGGAATCCTTTCTCGTAGCGTGACGCACTCTGGTCATTCCATTTGGCAATTCCATATTCCAAAGACGTTCCGTTTCATAATAGCGGGAAGATAGGATAGAGTATCATGGGATAGAGTATATCGAGTCATTTGTTATAGAAAAATGAGCTTTATAACTACGAACAGCAAGACTATCTTAGAATTTCTTTCTAGCGAATTTCAGTATAGAATTAGAACATGAATATATCGCAATGTTACCACCAGGAGTGACGTCCGAACTGGTCCCGTCCAGGGAGGACGGGACAATGTTTGGCTTTGTTGTTTTGGTTTTCCTCCTCTTGGTTCGTTGCTCTATTTCCCTTTCTTTGTTTTCCCTTTTTCTTTATTCTTCCCTTTGGGGAGAGCCGAGACCTGGCGTCGGGTCGGGTTTTATGGAAAACGAAGGGCGAGTCGGTATCGTCGCGGACCCACTGTCCCTGATACAGTAATGAACCGGTGATACCGGAAATGCGTATTGTAATTTAATCCCGACCCGCCAAACCACCAACGTTGCCGTCAGCCGCCGGCCTGGAGTCAAGCGCCGAGGACGCTTCCTCCGTAGACCCTATGACAAATATATAATTAAAATATAATTTGCAATGTTTCGCGGAAGGACTTTTCTATCGATACTCGTAAAAGAAATCGAATAGGCTCAGCTCGGAAGGAGCGGCTATACATATGTATATAGGTCGGCATGAATAAACACCTAAATCTTATGTCAGATGTGTATTCTTCAGATAATGGGATTGTTTTAATAACCAACGGTGGAATTACTTATCACTAAATATTGCAAAAAGGGCACAGCGATCAATTATACTTAAGCGAGTTGCCTAATGAAAAAGTGTAAACAGTGACTATAGAATATTTGCCCATAAAGATACATATATTATATGAACCAATAAAGCCAGAGGCAGCACAGGCATGAAAATCAAATTCATTAATTATTGTCTCTATTAACTATTGTCCCTAATCGATCGACCATCGAGCTGCGAGGCTCCAAGAGTAAGTGAAACTCGGATACGGGGACTAATTTAACTAAGAATAAACAAGGATCGCCATGGATGTACGGTATAACGAGGATCAGAGCAGCATTACGAAATGGGCCGAATCTGACGCCGACGATGTCTGAGAATCCTCGACTTCGACAGTCTGCTGAGTCACAAGGGAACGCAGAAGCCTACGTAGTATTTCAGTCTAGAAGATATTTCGGAAATATTTTGTAAACATTCCCGATATTGACTTACTGGAGCAATATTTCGAAATATTTCCTGGAAAACATTGTGAATGATAACCACGCAAAGCTATAATTGTGACTTTGTGAAATACTATTAAAGAACGACATTTTTATTTCAGTGCAAAATATTGCAAAACGTTTAAACAAAAATATAATAAGTTAGAATATAAAACAGCTCTATAAATGCCTTCACCGACGGAAGAATGATGGATAAAATCAAGCTCGAAGAAAACCCAGGGAAATTATTTAAAAAAAAAAAGTTGTCTGATTACTAAAATTCATTTTCCAGCAATTAGGTACTATATCTTATCACGTCTCGATTGAAACACAGTACTTTCGAATAATAAATAATAATTTTATATATAAAAGTCGTATTAAAAAATCGTAAGCAACCAGGAATGTACGTATATATAACTTAATGATGTTCAGCATGTGCACTTTTATATCCGGTCTTTACCAAGGCTATATACCATAATTTACTAGTGAGGAAAAGGAGCTTTCGATGGATCATATGAAAGAAATTTACCACGGTATCGGTATTAATATTTATAATATTTGCGGTTTGACTAGTGTTTTAATAGTGACTAGATCAATTAAATAAATGGTTGAGTGTACTTGGCATGAATCAAGAGACTCGGTCGAGTCTCGCGCCAAGTACAGGCAACCCGCCGTACAGGGCACAGTCCGCCGAGACTCTTTACTCGAAGCATCTCCAGTACCTGCGTTTGGAATCAAATAACTTATGAACGGCTATGTGTGAGAAAAAGTTGTTGGTAATTGACGACGTAATCAAATACATTTTGTACGTGAAGCTTCCGTTCACACTGAATTTCCAATACTGGAAATGGTTAGGGCTGCTTGCACAATAGTATAGAATCATTAAGTCTTTAGCTCGTACGAAAAGTATAAAACATACTGAGCGCGCGAGTATGATGGGTATGCGTATATGTGTGCTTCGATATAGTTTCTCGTATTTCAGTTGACAGTTTTTAGAGACATAGAATTTCAAGTGTTCCTCTCCGTAGTTTCCTGTACCTAGGCGTTGGACCTGAAAGTCCAGAATGTCCAGAAAAAAACGCAACGAGCCATGCTTCGGCGTTTCGATCACACCATAGTATGAGGTACGTAAATAATCCAGCACACTCTCCTCTCTTATGTTTACCCATCGACGTGTAGTATGGACTACGCATAACATAGGAAAAATGGTGCGCTGAAAGAAAAAAAAAAGCGACTGGTGGCGGCCAAGCCCTGTCTCTTTCTAACCAGCAACCGTAGTAGGAGAGTATTGCAAACATAGCCAACGGAAGCGTTAGAAAAGGAGAGCGATAGGCCGCCACATCTTTGTTTATTTGAGCGGACACTTTTTCGAAGGATCTAAGGTAGGAATCACGTAGTTCATACTATATATGTCGATGTGTTTACTATACGGCTTTAACAAGCTGGACACCATTAACGACGCTTATGTGCATTCAAGATTATATTTTCTTTAAAAATTTGCATATATTTTTACACATTTAAAAAAAATTGTAGCCGGTGTTAAATTAATTTAAAAAAAATAAAAACAAAATAATCCAAAAAACAAGCAATTATTAAATATAATTAGATAAATGATTAGATGAGTCTTTTCTTTAAAGTAACATTCATGTCCCATTCCACGACACACATGATTCACACGTATTACAAATAAAAGAAATAGAAACTAAATTAAAAGGAACAGTATCGCTTAGCTTTTTGTTTTCCCGGTTGTACTTCGTGACCGATGATACCAAATTAAGGGTAGATGAGAGCACTTCAATTTATGAATTTCTCCTTTATTCCTTTTTGCTTATATGCGGCAGCGTCGTCAATAATTATATGGACAGGTTTAAGAAAGCCCTTTCTATTTTTTTTCCGACATCCTTTGCTATAATTTGCTGGGCTGCCTGGTGACGTCTGCTCTCGATGGCAGTCCGAAACAGAAAGGGACGACAGCAGGCAGCAAAAGACCGAACTTTAAGAAATATAATATCTAGTAGGACTAGCTTCCGTGGTTATCTTATAGATATCGCTCGTAGTGACATTTGGCTCATTATAAAATGAACTTAAAATAGTATATTACACTACAAGGGTAGAAAACTGAGTTTTCGGCTCTGCTTCGAGGCGAAGCCGAGGGCCTTTTATCGAGCAGTTCCGGGTGCTCAATTTACTGCCCGTGTGCTGTATACTATTTTTGTTATCCCTAGCCCAGAGTACATGATCGACGTATCGATTTCAGTGCAGAAAGCTTTGGATCTTTGCTGTGTAGCTATTGGAGGCCCCTATGGGAGAATCCAAGACTTTGTGCACTGAAATGGGTGCGCCGATCATGTACTTTCGGCTGGGGATCAAGAAAATTAAATTTATATGTCATTAAACATTTTCAACAACACAATATATTTTTGTGATTAGCGACATCACAATGCATTCACATTTTATATCTGTAACAATATAGACCTGAGTGCTTAGAACTTCTATATCCCGTTGAGCAACAAAAACTTGTGATATCTCCTGCCCAAAAAAAGTACAGGAGTGCTGTAAATTCCTCTAAAAAAAAAGTATTAAAATCATATTGTTAATGCCAAGTATATAAGTCACTACATGTCGGCCTATTATATGAACTAACATTGGCCCATCATTTTAATTGTATTTTCAAAATCTCCTATAACGGTTTTGCTGCTCTTTTTCATTACTACTGCTTCCCTTATTTAATTATGATTTAATACTTTTTGTTAGAGGAATCCACAGCACTCCTGTACTTTTCATGGTTTTTTGCTCGTAAGTGTTTTTTGGGGTTCAAAATACTCAGGAAAAAATAATATTATTTGTATGAATCAACTGGAATAAATATACGAGTTTTGATCACCTCGGACCATATGTGGCCATGAAAATTACCCATTTGTGACCATATTCATTAATTACAGATAAATAAAGGCAATGGCCATAAATGGGATAAAGCTGCTTTAATTCGCACAAATGAACTTATAATCAATTAAGTATTAAAAAGTATCGTTTAAGATTACTTTTAAGGATACTCTAACTAATACTTTCGCAATTAAGTGAAAGATTTAATAGATTGATAGTACCAGAAATGAGTAAAAGCTTTGACAAGTTTAGCTAATAATGGTAAATCTACCCTACCTCATTATCTCAGGTGAATTTTTTCGCGAAACAAATTGTATTAAGGAACCAATATCAAAAACGAGACACGCATCGTAAATGAATTTCTAAGTGAAATATATATATTTTTTAAACAACTTTTTATTTAATTCATTTTTGGCCTATCGTGAAGAAAATAGTCCTTCTATTATTGCATAGTCGTATTTCAGCAATGTTCTATATCAATATTGCGACAATATTTTTGTTTTGAGCGAACTTTACAAGATTCTTATTTACAATATTTCAGACATACCCAGATAGCAAAGTACGTGCATATATGAACTGTCGGCAAAACCATTGAAATATGTATCCTCATTTGTTGCCATATTTACAGCAATGCTTGGTCCAAACTTTAAACAGCAAACTAGTAGCAAAGGCTTACAGTGTCGTTCTACTCGTTAAAGTAAATCAAGGAAAATTCACTGATAATCAGTCGCAATTATACGCAAAACAGTGAAAAACATATGTAGGATAACATTTATGATTTAAAGAAAATGATAAAAAATTATTTCACCTCTGTATCACTTATGTTTGGTAAATAAGTCTATATTTGCGTTGACGTGATTAGGACTCGAACTTACGATTGTCGAGATGCTCCAACTGTGGAACGTGACACTCTATCCACTGCATCATCAGCCAAATTTGTAAGTGTTACTTCGATTAAGAATTATAATCATCAATATTCATAAGTGTTGAATATGTTCAAATATTAATCTGCCATTACCTTAAGAGTAGAGCTGTATGTATGTACATGGTGCACGCGCGCGCGCGCGCGCGTGTGTGTGTATGTTGGGTGAGCCCGTTTGTGGCGCTGCCGTGCGCAGAGCGTCGTGGCTTCAAAATCGTCAGTCTAGATTAAACCGCTGTCTACTAAAGACGTACTGCGTAACTGCAAGACTCATTGTAATAAATAGATTACCACTCTAACTATTTATGTCCTATCTTCGTTGTCTAAACAAGAAAATTCAACAATATGTATAAAAACATGGAAGTTCAAAATTACTCTTGCCACAGACAGTTACAGAAGATGATTTCAACTGTTTTATACAGACACGACGTGTCATCTGGGTATTTTTAATCAGTTTTGAAATATTTATGTCATATTGCTATATTTTATAGGAATATGTTCGCAGCATTTTTAAAACATTGCGCTACATACTATGTGGAAGAGTAGTCGATGGAGAAATTGATAACGCTATTTCTCAATTAATTCAAACACAAGATGCAAGCGGTCTGGTCGATCTTTATCCTGATTTAGAGGAAAGTGAAATTCAACGTTATTAATTTTTTAATTTTTGCAATAGATTTCCAATAACTTTTAACATTCCTGTTAGCACGCATTTCGTTAAGTCATCCTAAAGACGACTTTCTAAAGATGCCTTGAACGCGGCAACTTGAAGACATGTTCCAAAAGATGTTAGAATTGAGACATCGATAATTCCTCTTGAACAAGACGTATGCAGCACTATAATATAGAAAATACACGAAACACAGGAGTACTGCAGAAAATAAAAACTCCATAGCAAAATAGATTTATATGATGGGCACGTCATCTCGTTACGTTAGAACGGCTACAGTGCTGTTTCCGAGAGGAGGGAATCACATTCGTTTCTACTCTCTCGATATTCGATTCCACGTCACTTCTGCAACCCTGCATGCCGTCTGATCCTGAAGAGCCGCCAGGTCGTCTGCTCCGGTCTTGACGTCACCTCTCCTCAACAGCGCTGCGCCAGGCCCGTAGTTGGCTCTCTCGGGCCCTGTCTCAATCCAAATTTTGTCGAATCCTCTCGGATCCGCTTAATGAACTCAATAGAAAAAAGAACATTCGCCACAGGGAAATAAATACAAATTTTAAAAATAAAGTCGGTCCAATGCCACGCGAAACGTTCCGTAACCCATCAGGCCCCATGACGTAGCCGAATTCGCCTACTTTGTAACTTTCATAAAAATGCCACGACATTAGCTTTATGTCAACGCACCGTCGTCACATGTTGGGTATGTGAAAGCCCCTTCTGTAAATGTACGTTTTTATGCAGAATACGAAACACGCGACCTATGCGCATCATCTATTATTAATTGTAAGTTTACACGATACAGGTTTTGGAGAAGTTAGATTATTCCTTATAAAACCACAATGTAAAGAATTGTTATGCAAGTGAGAAAGTGCGTTTGGTGCGTTTCGGTGAAACTTTTGCATCGAATTTGAGTAGTTGACGATTTTCAAGCCGTTTTACTAGATACTTGCCAGGAGCCTTAAGAAAAACAAAAATGCAAAAGAATACAAGTGCACTAATCGAACATATTTTGTACCGGTCAAAAGTATTTACGACGAAGGAAATGTCAAAATTATACAATGCCGATAAGACCAGAAAGATGAATCACGCAATAAAGTCCACAGGTGGACAAATATAATTATTCCACAGTGCGCTCACAATCAGCCATACAAGATTCAGGTTGCTTTTAAACTTCTGGGATTCATGTAACATTCGGTGCATAACGATCCACCGCATAACGTACCTGGCGCGTGTTGGGCCTTCTGGGATTTCCCAGGATACTTATTGGTACAGCTACGTAGTTCGACATTCGTTACCGATTTTACAATGGGGCACCTGTTGAGGGTTGACCTTATTACACGGAGAAATGAAAAGTGCACCATGTACATTCAACGTTTCAGGTTTTCAAAAGAAGAGGTTCGTTTCTTAAAGTATTTTAAACGCGAAGGTCGTAATGACCACTTTAACCTCTAAACCGTCAATCACCTTTATAAAGGTGCGAAATGGATTGCTAAATGTAGTTTGCTTATTCAGATCACATAAATATGTTGAAAATTGGAAAAAGACGAAGAAAGTGCGGCGGTTTTCATTTCATGTTTGATGCATGAAAATAGCTTTTCAACCGTTGCAGTGTGTTATGAAATTATCCTGTGGCGACATCTACCAAAATAAATAGATACCTCTAAGCAAGCAAAATAACATCAAATCATACGAATCGTATTTTTTTTTACTTGTTCCAGTCATTTTACATATATTAACATGAATTTTTTAAATTCCTATCACAAAGCCTACCAAAAATCTGCATTTTCATTTAATAGATCCGTGCATTTCTATACTTCATTTATACTAAATATTAACTCTTCGCGTACGGGATCCGCACTGAGCAAGTACTTACATCAAGCGGTATGAAAAATGATATATGTAAAAAAATATTGATGATATCGCGAATTCGAAAATTACTTTTTGAAGAAGAGAGTCTACCCACAGAAAGTAATAATACGTTTAACAAAATATATAGTGAGATATCTTTATTCAAAACTAATTTTTATGGCCTAGCTCGTATCGAAATTTCAAGCTCTTCGTTTAACAGAACTGCGAAAAATATGAAAAAAATCCGAGGCATATCATGAAGCCTTTTCTATTAATGGTACTAACGGAATTTCAAAATATTCGTTAGATTTTTTTTAATTTTAAAAACATAAATAAGACTTTGATCTTCGTAACTAATGAATGTGTAAAGATAAAATTAGTCTTGAAATTTGTTTAATAATTGGTAAAATGAAAAAAGTCTCATACTTTGAAATAATTTGAACGAAGTAGCATATTTCAAAAAATAAACTTTTTTTAAACATGTTTTGAACATTGCGTTCAAAAGATTGAAAAGTTTTTTAATTAGTATTGAATTCGCTTAAATGTTCAGAATTATTCTTAATTAATGTGAATGTCTTACTTACTT
This sequence comes from Calameuta haemorrhoidalis, assembly GCA_031763665.1. Classification (NCBI taxonomy): domain Eukaryota; kingdom Metazoa; phylum Arthropoda; class Insecta; order Hymenoptera; family Cephidae; genus Calameuta; species Calameuta haemorrhoidalis. The sequence goes on from JARPRH010000906.1 coordinate 179,265, forward strand.
ATATTTAAAAATTGCCAAATATCTCGGATTTTTTCAAATTTGATAAAAAGAGTGCAAACAGTGAGAAAAGGACTGCATGGGGTCCGTTGGACCCTAAAATGCCGTTTGTGTACCTGAAAAATTGCATCCCGTTCCAAGGTTAATTTATCACAAAAAATACAAATCAATTCGGTACTCCAAATATCACATTTGCACCACCATGGAAATTACCATAACAGGTCGCTTTGATTAAAAAAAAAACCTTCTTCCTAGTACAAACAGCAGTTTCATACTTTCGCCATCAGTCAATCTTACACGAATAAATCTCTTATAAAGCATAGCATTGGAAAATTCAATCTTCCATAACGCCACACTCTGACCATTTATGTGACCATTTTGTCGGATAATTTTTCGTCTAGTACAGATATTTGAAATATAAGAGGGAATATTAGATTTCCTCGTTGAATTTAAGTTAATATAATGAATAGGTATAAATGATAGTCAATTTTATTTTATTGTACGTAATGAAATTGCATTTTTCTATTTTTGACCTTTCGCGCGCATAACCATATTCAATATTAGGTCCGTTTATGCAAGCGTTTTTGCGTGCTCCGGAGTACTATAGGTGAGTTCGAAAATGAAGCGACAGCGCAGAGTGCATCGTTGCTTCTCTGTTTATTGCATGCATTTGATTGAAACACAACATGCTCTCAGCGTTCTCGGTTCATTTTTGAACACACCGACGGTGCTTCGGAGCACATAAAAACGCTTGCACGAACGGACCTTATGTGTTTTTGAAGACTATACGTGTAGGGTACGCAATACGAGATATTTAACTGTCGTTGATAACAACGCCATCTGACTCTGTTGTTATGTCGGTAAATCAGTCAATAATGATTGTGTGGAATCGCGTACTACGTATTTCAAATTGACCGAGTAGTCAACTACTTAAAGAAAGATAGAAAATAACAGAAGGAAAGGTGGGGGTTTTTAAGAGAGAAAGAGACAAAGAACGTGTTATCTAGTAGATTTGACCAATGGGATTTCTTAACAGTAAAGCCCGAATGGAAATGGTGTAAACAATGAACATGCGAACGCTGATTGGCGGTACTGTCACCAAGTCAAGTGATTCCAACCAATCAGAGTGCCGAGTCTGGCTCTA
>JARPRH010000908.1:12773-65858 GCA_031763665.1 Calameuta haemorrhoidalis
AGTGGCAGAACCACGAAGGAATGACATTTTAAAATCGTTCAAGATGTATATGCGGTTCTTAATTCAATAAAACGTAATGTAATCACCGTGCTAATTACAGACAAAAAGTGCATTTGCTTTTGACAGAAAGATACACATGCATCTTGTAACCAATCAAACTATGTATATCACGTTAAAACAAATTGCATCATAGAATTTTCTCACTATCTTTACGAAATATCTATAGTTTTTATCTGTACGAATAATATTAGATTCTTTATTCGAAATGACACTTGCACAGACGTCATTTCTTTTCAATCTACTGGACCCCGACATGACATTTGTATAACGATATATACTTCAAGTATAAAGTCACTTTCCCATGTTCAACGGATCAGACGTACGGCTCGTACGACTTTAATGCAAACCAAACCCCTGATTGGTCCAAGGCTTTTATCCATGGAAGATTCCACCAATTAGGAGTTTGGCTGACTAGATATACGTATTGTGAAACAGCTTCATATAGTTGGCCCCTCATCACAACCGATCGAACTAATTTTTTTTCGCTATCATATCTTGGTCGTTTGTTGGTGAATGATAGACTACTCTAAACATTTGACGGTTATTTGTTTATGTAAATTTATGAAAACAAATTTGGCTAGGGAATTTTTTTCAGATAGTCCCTCCATCGTCATATTTTCAATTGACTTTTATATAAATCGATGTAAAATCGTTTGTCGGTGATTGATGGTCTATTACTTATAAGAAAAAATTCATGTTTTCTTTGTAATTGGAAATAAAACAAATGTGACGTCCTGATCGTCGCCACTATCGTTTCGCGGCAGATTCGACTGCGTGAATCTGGCGAGGTGGGTTCGTTAGCCACCAAAGCTCTGATGAGCACTCCAACGGTGTTCAGTTCTCTGTGTATAAGTTGATTTCTGGTATGATGATATTATGGATTTTCAAACTGTATAAAGGCTTTGGAAATAAAAATGCAGGTGCTGTTGGAGAGCACTATAACTAACTTTATTTACTTTAATTCTAATATGCTTTATTCTAGACCAGACTACTATTACTGAATTTAACTAATTGACTCTAAGATACAAGTTCGAAGTACACCCTTCAAGACCAGAAATCGAACTGCTCTCTTGGATCCTAAGAGATACAGTCCTCCGTATTTCTCATGCATACGTCCGCATTCATACACATTCATATGTACTGCCCTTTGTCGAGGGCGACCGTATGGCGCCTCGTTGTCCGGGCCCAAGACCGAGGGTCTTGTCTTATGCACAAAGGCCTCATGCACACCCTATCCTTAGTTTATTTGGAGGAAGCACATGGACAACGTCATCCCTTAACCGAACATTCCGCTAGCCCGTCGATTCTCTCAAGTGACTCGATTTATTGCCGGGAGTGAAAGCTTCCGAGAAACTCACTTAGGGTAGCAATAAACAAATAGCCTATGCCTACATTCTTTGTAGCTCATATGTTTATACTTGTATAGGGTCTAGAAAACTTTCCCCGAACTGTTTAAGATATATCTTATTTATGAGTTACTGACAGACTGAGAATTTGAAAGTATTGATTTCTAGTTTAGGTAGAGAAATCATGATTCCGTTTTAATCCCTCATTTGAAGTTGCCGCTCAATTCTAGTGAGATTATTTATCACTAGGCCGCGACATAACACAAATTTGGTTAGGGAATTTTTTTCAACTAGTTCCTCGATAGTCAGGTTGATAGTCAGGAGTGTGTTTTCGCAGCCAATCGCAAACCCGCAATTCCATTCTATTATCTATCGAAAAATTAACAACGATCCGTGATTTGCTGCCGCAAGTGGCGCGATACACAAAGTATGCTACATGGGAAATCAACCTGACCATCAAGGGACTAGTTGAAAAAAATTCCCTAGCCAAATTTGTTTTCATAAATTTACATAAACAAATAACAGTCAAACGTTTAGAATAGTCTATCATTCACCGATAAACGACCAAGAAACGATAGCGAAAAAGATTAGTTCGATCGGTCATCATGACGGCTAACTACATGGAGCTTTGTAAAACTGATTTGGGAAGACTCCCTGAGCGTTAGTTACTTTTTGACAGTTTCCAAAAAATGCAATACATAGCAAATCACATGCAGCTTTTCATAAAATTCAAAATAGAAAGACAAAATATATTTCAATGTAAAATTATGAACATGCCTGCTTTCTAATCAAAATTGTATGCAAAGCCACATACGTGTGATTTGCTAAAGACCTCGTTATTTGAAGTCGTGCACCGATTTTTGGTAAATTCATAACAAAGAAAATGATATGAGGCGATATGACTCTGAAAAACTTCAAAACATTGGAACTAAATGAGTTTCTATTCTCTTCCATGCAAAATGTAAAAACTTTCGTCGGGCGACGGTTGTCGCGGTCGCGTGCATGAAATAATACCCAAAATTACGTGACGTGGAAGAATCCGTCGCGTCTGTGAAACATGACGACGCTTTGCTAGTTGTCGCATCAGTCGCATGATAATCATAATTATATTGTTCATTTCCATTAGCTTGCTAGGATTGAAAATTTATATGAGAAATATAATAAAAATCTACTAACCTCATCCATGTGCATCTTGTTTTTCGCGGTTTGCTTCATCGCATATGGTCGCATACCAGATAGAATTCTGTCGCATGAAAGTTCATCTTAGATCTACTTTCGTAAGACAGAAAATACTCCACATACGACAAAAGTACACCCACATCCCGTCAATTTTTAACCAATCAATGTGATTTCGTTGCGCCACAGTTATCGCGGTCATGTGGATGAAATACTATCTTTACATAAGTTCCATAAGCCTACCTTATCAGTCTTGCTTATGCACGGAAGCATAGGGACAATGAATTAGATTAAGCCAAGAAAATTTGGGCTATTGAGCAGTTTTCAAGTCTACGTGTTATCGGTGAGTTTCTTTGGCTTGTTAAAATAATGAACTTTCGTAAGTAATTCTATCTTCCTGTTTAGTTTGTTGATCGAAAGAATCGTAGATTAACCAAAGTCTCGAGAGAACTCTCGTTCTTACCGCGATGGGCAGTCTCTTATTAAAGATTCATTTAAATTATGTTGCCCTTGAGATGTACCGCTTACCGCTTCTCGCCTGCGACGTCCTTTTCTCAGTTTCAGTTAATTTCTATAGAAATAAAACATATTCTAGTGATTTTCATACAAAAAATTTTTCTCTACTCTTTCGCTGTGTCATCTATTACGAAATTTGTATGTCATGTTTTTCACTAATTTGAGAGGACTGTGCAGTATTGTTACGTACAAATCGGTATATTCACGCGTATGTTATGTGGAAAATGGCTATCCATTATGTTCATCCGTGGCACTCTCGTGATAGGCTTACGTCACGATATTTATATTCTGTGAGTACCAGTTAACTGTATCTGGCTTTTGGTTCCAATTTCGGGTCATTTCTTTATAATATTCTCGTGCACAATTTGGCTGTTGATATGCAGAATTTTATTGTGACTTTTGATTTGTACTGCTTCATTCATATTATTTGGCATGATCTCGTGTTATTTTTACTTTACTGTCTTTGTTTTCTTAACCCTTTGCTAGCCGCATGGGGATTCTGCAGATCTCAAACCTTTCATTTTCCTTGCCATCGATACCATGTCACCTTATGATTTACGATGAATTCAAGATGTGCAAACTGCTAATAACCGTTAATCCTTGTTGCGGGATGTACGAACAATAATAATTTACATTATTTATATTTTTATTAGAGATGAAAATATTGCTTTAACAAAATGGGGTCCCCAGAAATTTCACGCCCCTACTGACGTTACGAAAGCTGACGCACCTCCTGAACGGTTAAGGAAGTCCAAATCAAAAGACCGCTCTTAATATTATTTCAATTTCGCTATATTATTTCGTATCTCTTCTATCTTGTTCCACTATTTCTCCCAGCTAGTGAGCTGATCGCGAATAGACCATTTTATCTTGCTTTCGTGAAAGTGATATCCTAGTGGATATCTGCCGTACATTTTCTTATTTTTGATATTGGGTTGTCGGTGGTCTTTCGTGACTTTGAAAATTTGGAACGCATATTTTGTGACAAAATAACGCTATAATATATATGTATTATATTGCTAATTGTTAGTCATTTTATTGTTTATAATTGTCTATACTTACTGGTTTTGTATCCTTTACATGAATCTGGAGTGCATATTTAATAGCAAATTACAATTCATGAAGATTCTAACTCTGGACCGAAAGGTTGTAAGTACATCGTCTTTTTCCCTTATCGTGACAGCGAATCTTGGTCAGTAAACAAGTCAAGTTATAAAAATTCTGTGATATCTACCGGCAAGTCGCCATAACTAAATAAGCCTCTGATATTCTGAAAAAACGCACTGACACAGCAAACCTTCAGAAAATAGAATTATAATCGTTAGAATAGAGTTGGAGAATATTCGTTCCCACTCGACTGACGTCCAACCCAGGATTCCCACTCGTGGTTTCATCTCGTATTAATCGCATCCGTCCTTTAGAGAATTTAGTATAGGATTACTAGTAATTCACATATCGACTTTAGGATTTTAACCTCTTTGAAAAATACAAAATTCCTTTGCCAAAATATATAATTTTGTCGAAAGTCGCTAATTTCTTTTTCTTTATTCTTGCAGTTCACCTGAAAATGGTTAACACTCTCAATTTTGTCTATGATTCGTTTCTTGCCACTGAATTAAGACGTTTAACGTAATTCGTTAATTCGACTTTGTGACGTAATTTTACGCGATCAGCGTCGCCGGGAGATGTGAGACTGACTGGCGCACAAGTTACGCGATTCCTTCGTGTCCTAGATAACCCAGGGCTAACATATTCCAAACACTAACGATCATGCGGTTGAGCGCCAGGTTCCAAACGGGAATCACGTATCAGTCTGGTCAATTCGCTCGTTCGCGGTTAACTTGGCTAACCCAGCTATACGGAGGCGGCGGGGATCTTTGAAACCAAGAACAGCTTCCAACAAAAAAAAAACATCAGTGCTTTTTCGGTCAACAATAACAAAATCGTTCTTTATTTCTTACGTCAACTTCTGACGCGACCACGCGAGTACAAACGTTCGCGATATAAAACCACGAGGCGAGTCACAACATAATTGTTACGGTTAAACGCGCTAAAAAGTGGTGCCATTTTCATTTATAAATACTGTCATAATAATTTACTACGAAAAATTTCGCGATCTATTCTGAGCTGTCACAGTCATCCAATTCAATAAATACAGTTGTACAATCAAATACAATTCAGATAATTTCAAGATCCAATCAATATAATTTCGAACAATCCGATACAAATTTCACATAACATTAACTCTTAATACATGAGTCGATTCTAAACAATAACGCGAATTAATCGCAACACTTCAAAACACGACCTCAAGGACGATTTCGTGTCTCTCGGCAACACGTCCCTAACTTGAACGCGATACAACGTATTTCGGAGATTAAGCACTCAACCATTGCTGAGAAAGCCAATCATTCGACCAAATTCATACTACGATCAATTTACAATCACGGGAATAAATATGTCCACAAGGGGCAATTCTAAATGTGGGAACTTCTCCTACGTGCCCACGGCACAATCAGAATGTGCAAAACGCAGGGTATTACGAGATTTCGTCGCTTACAAAACAACAAATCGCTTACCGAAATCTCTACGTCTCTTCGTTCTGGAAATTTGGCCCTTCAACACGGCCTTGGACAGCGTCCTGATTTTCTTCAGACTTTACCCCCTAAAAACCGAAATGGCTCAAAAATGCGACTCACGTCGTTGACAGTCCAGGCAAGAAGACCAAGTGGCCTTCCTTTTCAATCGTAATTAGCAGCACCGGAGATGATCACCCTCTTCCTTATCCGCAACCACTTCGGATTGGTCCTTCGGCCCTGATCAGAAATCCCCCATATGGCACCACGCGCCCAAATTCAAAATGTGTCTTCGCGACATTTTATACAATTCGGGAACAGCGATAACAGGCTGTCCCGTGATGTGCTCCTCCGTCTCACAGGAATCGGAAAGGTTCACTAGGCGTCCCCGGATTCCCAATTCGCGAGTATTCGTTCCTATTGTCGATAGCGGTGGGCCCTCTTCACGGGTTGTCGTGCGTTGCAAGTGCTCCGTCGTTCGTAGGCTTCTGTCACGCAGAATGAGTAATAGCTCCCTGCCAGTTACTCGGTATGCCTAGACCAGTTCATGTAGCTGGGGTAATATCGTGCGTAGAGTTGATCATAGTCGCGAGGTGATTGGTGAGGTGAGCGGCAGCGCGTAGCTTGGGCCCCGCTGGTGCTCTGACGTCACTCATTGTCAGCCTTTTGACCTCGTTCCTCCCACGTCGATGATCCCTCGCTGGTTCTTCTCGAGATTCGATAAGCCCGCGAATACAATACTTGCGGCATGGGACATAGCAAAAATAAAAGAACAGAATCAGAAACGAAAAATTTTTAATCGTGTTGGTCCTTGAGGTGGTGGGATCTTGCCTGGAACATTTTCTAAATACACATTTTCCCGCGTACCACTGCAGTTTCTACCGAGGATCTGACGGGTTAAATCTACCACGTCACAATATATATCTTCCCTGGAAAATTTCATGATTAAAAACTAAGAGGGAGGAGTGCAGTATTTTTTATTTTTAAAAGAATAATTTTCCCTTACAGAGCGAGGCCAACTTGTAACTTTCTCAAGAGTCACTTCTTGCTTACCATTTCAAACACTTGACGCAATCCTACCATGGACATAACTTCACCGATACTCTCCCTTCGATCCTTCTTTTAAAACCATATCTGCATATTCGTCATCCGTCAGACTATTTAGGCCAATTTTTTTTAGCTTTAATGATTTATCACGTTCTACAAGGTAGTTTCATTATCAGTTGAAGGACAACATCATATAGACAACAACCACGTAGTTTTGTAAAAATATTTTAAAGCAAGGAAATTTTTGAATATTCCTGTATGAAGATGCACGGAGAGTACGAAACACAGACTTTCTGTGTTTTACATATCGACCACCAGAGTGAGAAAAAAAATTGAGTTCTCGCAGTAGTGTCAGGAATTCCTTGAAGAATAACTACGAGTCATATCTTCTATATTTCGTCCAAATGTTGACCGTAATTATGTTGTTTCCGTTGAATTTATCGTTTTTAAAAAAGGATCACAAAATCACCTTAACTCTAAATGAATAACTGAGTGTTAATAAGAGTGATGCTGCTCGATTTACCAGTCAATTTTCACTGGCTTCCTTTCGATCGTTCCGTATAAAGACACCTCGGGTTCCGGTGTCCGGTGTCTCTGTATCTTATCGATAATGCTCATGTAGTCATCATAACTCCGTTCTTTTTTTTCCAGGTTAGGATCTCTTCTCCAAAATTAATTGTTTACTCTTTTATCTTTGGAGCATATCAATCCTACTGGACAACACGTATAAACAAACGTTTTTATAGAACATAGGGCATAAAGGACATAGAGGACAGCTTACATTCACCTAGAAGGTAAGACCTTCTTTATCTTTCCTCCTAATACCGATGACGGCTTCACACAACGCTTTTAGAATCTCCTTATTATTAGAAAAGGCTAAATTCCCAATTTCATATGGTGGGAGCAAACTCAAACTCCTTAGACTACTAATTAGAGTAGCTACTAACTACTACTAAATATTCTAGACTAGTCTTAACGAAAGAACATTCGTCCATACGCGCTTCCAGTCCGTATTCTCTCATCCGATCAGTCACGTATTTAATAATTTCGAGATTTTCCTCAATAGTATCAGTTGCAATTAGCAAATCGCCATAAAAAATTCTAAGTTTCCTAGATTGAACAAGGTCTCGGAATATGAACATAATATATTCTAGAAAAACAGGTGGCGAATTCTTCATACCTAAAGGGACTACTAAAAATTCATATTGTCCATTAGGAACTACAAATAATCTGTATTTAATCGAGTCTTCATCGACCTTGACATGGAAGAAAGCATTCTTTAGGTCGATGCACGTGAAATAAGTAATGTTACTGAGCCCTTTAATCATATCGTCTATGTGAGGTGCCGGAAAGTTCTTCTTTACCATGAGTTTGTTGAGATCTCGGTAATTGAAAGGCTTTATCGCCTGTGCAGCTAATAATAAATTGTATCCGATGCCCTTTGCCCAAACTACGGAATCTAAGAAGGCCTGGCCCAAGACTAGGTCAAAGTCAAGCGAATTGCCTGGAATCACTGTAGCAGGAATTATGTATGTCTCGTTATCTATAATAGCCTCATAAGTAACGGTCTTATTACTAACAACTAAGTTATTACCACATCCTCCTTGGGCATCGTACCATTTTTTTACACCATTAGTAAACTTGTTTGAGGCTAAGATCTTCACAATGTTATCGGGCAGACTGTAGACGATTCCCAAATTATCGACGCGTTTTACCCACATCTCCAAGGTTAGCGAGGAGTGACCCCTATTATCAAACACAGGTATTTGCGAGGCTATTTCGGAATAAGGTATCTTGTTGTATCTTGAAGTACATCCTTCATCCTTGCAAGCATTATTAGTTCTCCTATCACGATCTCCGTTTGAATTTTGAGTAGCGTCTAAATTTGTCATTGCATCATCTACGTTAGCTGAGCCATAGATGCATCAATAGTCTTATGGTATTGTCTTTGATCTTCTCAATATGCATTTATGATACTCTGAGTCTTTGCCTGGTGCTTTCTCACTAACTCTTCCATTTCAGTATTTTTCGATGTAATTTTGTTAACTCCTGCTGTCCAAATATACTAAATTTCCGTTAAGACGGTCCTAGGTCAAAGTCCACATTCAAATTCCGCCGTTCGGGTGGTGGCCACTAGGAAGTTTCTTAATTTAATTTTTTTTCAATTTCAGCTGGTCTCTTCATTTCTCCCGTTTTCTCTCTTTTCTCCCCTCTTCCTTCTTTTATTATTTCACGAGAAATCACTAAATAATTTCACGATACACCTAATTTCGTCCGAAAATTCCGCCACGTTTTCTATCAGTGGACACAGGGATATTTCGGAAAGCCGTTTTCGAGTAGCACGTGTTACAATAATTCCACTTCTGATTTTGTGAGAGGACCGATTCTCATAATTTGGTCAGGATCAATTTAGGGAAAGATCAGGAATAGTCAAAAAACACCACATATTAATTGACATTTCGGGCATATCTCTCGAGCCCATGTACGTGTGTGTATCAGTATTGGTTACGGCGTAACCGGTACGCCTATAATTTGAACATTTCTTTTTAATGTCTAGGTGTACTTTTGATTATTCGTGATGAGAAACATTTTAGTTTTTGTTTCATTAAAATCGGTCCATCCCTTCTAGGTGAAACTGCATTATCACCCCTCGACATACCGAACTTTGTGATTTCCCCCCCCCCCTCCCCCCGAAACCCGTTTTCCCGCCGATAAAAAAAAATACGTGTCTCTTAGTTTTTCAAGCGCTACAACATAGTTGAGTTTCATCAAAATCGGAGGAGGAACACTAAAGTGATGTTCCTTATTAGTATTATGTGATTGACATTGTAGTTGTCATCTCCACACTCGCAGGCCGGCGAGTCCGTTATGCCGATCCTATACAGATGTTCTCTGACGCAAGAGTGGCCTGTTCTAAGTCTGTTGATTATGCATAACTTCTCTCTGTTCATCTTATTGTTAGAATTAACAAACCACAGTTTATCCAGAGCACCTTCCCATCTATAAAAAAAGTATTTTCCTTTGTAGCTCGCTTCAGTTTCTAAGTTGGACCAAGACTTAATACCAGCCAGCTGTTTGTACCTGAGTGTGTAGTCTACCCAAGAATATTTCATCTCGTGGTGTTCACCCTTCGCACCCCTCTTTGCTGTTTCGTCTGCTTATTCGTTGCCTCTTAGTCCATAATGACTTGGAATCCCTACCATTTCTAGTATCTTTCCTGACCTTTTAATCTTGGCAATCATCGATCTAATTCTCCTGATCACCGGATGGATTTCTTTATCATACTCGTTCTTACTTAGGTCATTGATCACGTTTAAGGAGTCCGACAGAATAACCGATTCTTGCCAGTTCTGTTCCATTATTATTTCAACTGCTCTGAGAACCGCACTTGCTTCCGCGAAGAAGACAGAGGAAAGATCATTAAGTCTCGCTTCCCATGCCCAATTTAACTTTAGTTCAATCACTCCGTATCCAGTCAAGGTGCTACCTATCTCCTTAGAGCCATCTGTAAATATCCACTCGAAGTTCTTGTATTTCTCCGAAAGGATTGTTTGTCTTGAGGATCGTTGGCATTTTTAATGACAATACCACTTTCCGAATCTGTATCTACTATTGCAAAGTGGCTTTCCCAGTCCAGGATGATATTGTCGGATGATAGGAGACCATGTCTTAAAGATGTTTCCCACATCACCTCTGATTTCTTTCTACGCTATCAAAAAGTGGTTATTCTTACACGAGTGCATAACTTTTAGGTTCTCTTCTCTGTTACACAGGCTAAGAATTTTCCCATTGAGTTGGTGCTTTTCCTTCGAGGCTGCCTTGATCAAGAACTTCTTAGTTAGCAGGCTCCTTTTCGTCGACAGATCCATTTCTCCGGCCATTGCCAGCATGGTGTTGGTCGGCGTAGAAATTGTCAAATCCATCGCAATTCTCACTGCAGCGTATTGAGCCCGGTTCACCCTGATTAAGAAACTTTTTGGAGCACTCCCATAGAGAGCGGAGCCCCAGTCAATGGAGGGTCTGATCAAACCTTTATTGATTATGAGGGGAGCGCCCTCATTTTATTCCTGCCATAGATTTTAGGATGCTAGTAGCTTTCTTGAGTTTGTCTGAGAGTCTGCGAATATGCGTCTTCCAACTTAATTTGTGATCCAGCCAGACACCCAGGAATTTTACGAATGGAGACCACATTATCATATTATTCTCGAATTGTACCTTGAAGTTGTGCTAATCTTCCTTTGATCTTTTGCCGTCAAATATAGTCAGCTAGGATTTCTCCGGGGCAATTTCAAGACCTCTTTCTTACAGCCATTCTCTGAGTTTTGATAAACCTAGTTTCATTTGCCTGTATGATATATTACTATATCATCGGCGTATTGGAGTACTCTACAGTTGTCACCAATGTGGCTCAGGATTTCTCTCACGTATATGTTGAAGAGAAGAGGGCTGAGGACTGAGCCTTGAGGCAGACCGCGTTATATGCACCTTTGATGTCCAAAAATATTGCACCAACCATTTGTTTCCTCGAGAGAGCCAACAAAATGTCTGTGTGGAGGATTGTCAAATTGTCAGCACAGGACCTATCTTGTCTGAACCCAAACTGAATGTTGGGTAACATATCGCAGCGCTCACACCACCATTCCAGCCGATCTAACACTATTATTTCGTAAACCTTTGCCATTGAGGACTCAAGAGCAATTTGTCTAAAGGAGTTCTTCTTGGCTTTCGGAATTAGAATGGTATTAAATCTGTTCCAAGCCCTAGGAATTTCGCCTGATTTCAAGATCAGGTCGAACACATCAACCAGTCTGTTTCCGAAGGTTTTCTTCGCAACTCTATTACATTCCTCGTATCTTCTTTTGGTTTCAGGATTCGGAGATATTTTGAACTTATTAAGTGCTTCTCGCCTATTGTCTAGAGCTTTAGCGCACTCTTCGTTCCACCATCTATCGCTCTTGTTTCTTAAGACGATCTTGCCATGATCAACGACCCTCGCCCCCGCCGATAGAGCCGAGTTCATGATGACCTGTATACTTCCTCGTACTTGTCCTCAACCTCCCCTAGTCCCTTATTCTCCTCAACCAACGTCTTCTCTAGATAGGACACAAACGCATTTTTGTCCATCTTATTCGTGGCCAGCCTTTCTCTACCAAAAGAGATCTTGGGGCACATTCCTTTAATTGTAAAAATTACTGGGAAGTGATCACTGCCATGGGAATCGTTTAAGACCTCCCACAGCCCAGAATCCGCTATATCCGGGGAGATTATGGTTATGTCTGGAGTACTACGTCTTCCTCTCTCCTCGAGTCTTGTACCCTTTCTGTCGTTGGCGATCTTGAATACGGAATCTTCATGCATTGTTTTGAGCGTTAAGGTCACCACAAAAGATGGAGTTTGAGGTGGGAATAGCTTCTAGAAGTGTAGTCCATTCTTTTTTGGAAGTAGATGAACCTGGGGCTCTATAAGATGAGAAAATATTTAAGTTATCATCTTCGACCGTAACTCTAATACCCACTGTTTCAAATGCTATTGGGAACTTACTACAATTGATAATTTCGTAATTGAAGCCCTTTTTAATTAGGATCAACACACGACCTCCCCTATTTATGTCTCCTCTGTCTTTCCTGATAGTGTTATAACCCTTAAGGGCAAAATTGTCCGACTGATCTAACCACGATTCAGATAAACATAATATGTGCGCCGATCCCGAAAGGATTTCCAATTCATTCCTCTAGTTCAAAATAGATCTACAGTTCCACTGCAATATCTTCATCTTCTTACCGATAGGTCATCTACAACTAAGGTCACGTCCTCTGAACGCAGCACACCGATGGGCAGACGCGGGCCCCTTAGGTGAGGATCAATTGACCGATCTAACCTTGATAGGACCTGTAGATCCCAATGATTCCTAAACACCCCTCAAATTCTCAACCTGAAAGACCAGGCTTTCTTGTATCACAGAATATAACAAATAGTTTATCTATGACCTCTGTGTAGATAACATAACTAAGTATAGTTAACAAATAACAGAATCATGCAAATATATGCCTAACCGGTGAATAAATATAAGAACAGAAATTTGAAAGGGAAATGTAAATAAATAAATAAATAAATATCTTTCGATTTAGTTCACTCACACTAACAAGACCAGAATCATTTCCAACGATCCGTCACAATTACTAGGTCTATATACAATTCAAGAAAAGCCCTGACTCTAGTAATTTTACTGTCAGGTCTGATTGAGGTACTTTCAAATCCAACCCTCCTCGCACGTTCCGTTAGTAGGGAAGAATACGGAAGGAAAAGAAATAACAAAAAATGTCAGAACAGATATGTTACCTAATCGAGTAGGCAACCGCTTTTCACAATAAAGATTAGTACTCTTCGACATTAGAGACGTCATATTCCTCCGTTGTCTCTGTATCCAGTACTTTCTCACATATAATTGTTGTCCTTTCAGGGCAAATACCCTGTTCCAGCAAACAGTTCGTTAAATTTTCCTTTATTTGGTCCAAGGTGGCCTGAATTTTTGCTTCTGCAATGTTGTTTGCAATTTCCCTGATGTCGTTCACCTCGCTAACAGTAAGGCGCCTACCGCCTTTGCCCGCTGGAGTTGGGCCTGTGTTAGGTGGTTTTCTTAAACTTCTCACGGTTGATCCTCTTGAAAAGGTTGAGGCCCCATTTGAAATATTCGAGAACGCTGTATGAACTTCAAAATCCTCCTTGGGTTCCCTGCGGTGATCCCTGGTCAGTTTGAACGCCTCTTTGTATGCAATGTTATTGGTAGCCATAAGCTTCCTAATCCCTCTTTGCTTCCTGAATGACTCACAGTCTCGAGCATCCGTTCTATGTCCTCCCACCTTTCAATTAATACAGCAGGCGGAATCCTCCAGGCAATCCTCCTCCTTGTGCCTACCGTCGCAAAAAGGGCATCTAATTTCACTGCGACAGTTTGCTACACTGTGGCCGAATCTCTGACAGTTTCTGCATCTTATCACATTCGGGATAAATGCGTCCACCCGTATTTTCACCGACCATATGCTAATAAATTTTGGCAGTTCATTCTCATCGAAAAAGATCTTCACCGCCGAGGTAGGCACCAACTTTATCGAGCTGTCCCCGTCATATCTCTTTCTCATAATCCTCTCCACTCTTTTAATGTTTATCCCATCAAGAGAGGATTGAGCAATGCCCTCAGATAAAAAATCAATATTTTTTATTACCCCAATTCTCGAGGTTCTATAGTCTGGAATGTAGGCGATCCACTCTTTATTATAATTGGTCACATTTTCAGAAAAGGAGTTAGTCGCTGTAGCAGTTGCAAAAGTGAAAGGCAGTTTAAACATCCCACTTTTCTCAATCGAAATAAAATCTTTGACCTTTGCTAGGTCTCTGTCAATACTGCAGGTGTGATATATGGCAATATGTTTTCCCTCATCCTCGTTCCTTAATATCACTATGAACGGAGCCGCGCCGTTCGGCGAATATCTGTTGCTGATTTGATCCCAAATTTCCTTTCTTCAAGTGTTGTTTCTGGTGCTCATTTTTTTTGTCATTAGATTCACCGCCCCCACCAAATTCTCTCACTCTTTTTTTGCTCAATGTCACCTGTGATGTGTTGCGTTGCATCACGCAGATCTTGAACTTAACCTATATTAGCTTAACACTCAAATTAATCAATAACTCTTAACACTTAATTTAACTAACCTATACAATTAAGTAGCAAAAGGCTTTTTTGCATTCAACCGGAGACTTACCATCTAAACGATTCACAAACAACAGACGAGCACGTTCCACGACCTTCTACTAAGCCCTGCCGAGGCACCTTTACCCTTCCTGCCACAGAGTTCTGTAAACTTTTAGTTGAATCTGTTATATTTGAACAAAATATATCGCCACGATTATCAAGAAAGATTATGGGGAACCTCCGGGAAAAATCTCTCTTCAAATAACCCACAGATTCCGTACTAAATTACCGATAACCAAGAACACTTCGAAAGCACGTCTAAACCTGTCCAAACCAACCGGAAGTCCCCTGATGTCAGATGTGTACGCACAGAATTGCTGTATTCACCCGTTGGTCAGTTGTGCGCAGCGCACAGAAGTTTTTCGCGCTGGTCATCTGTATTTACCCGCAGACAGTCAATGCGAAAACGTCGAAAATCCGCGTTTTTCACAGAGACCGTATATTTTGATGCGTACAAAATACAGCTTTTTACGTTAAAGCGCGAAGAATGCTATAGTTTGAAGCCCTATTTTTTACTTTACTAATGAAATTCAAAGATTTTCACTCAATTTCAGTGACATTGGCCTTTTCTTGATTCAGAAAGCCCACTTTGTTTCAAGTGAATATTGCAAAACGGATTTTTAATTATTTTGATTGATTTTACGAATTAAATTTAAAGTTTGTAATTAGATTGCAGTAAAATGTGATTTTTCGGAACCTGAAAAGCAGATATTTCGTTAATTAGAAATAATCAAACAATTTAAAAGGTTAAAAGGTTTTGCAAGATTATCAATTCGTAACCCTCTAAGCCTAGCAAAAAATCATTAAATCTGATTTGATCTAATTGAGATTTTAGAGAATATGGATGATTTAGATCAGATTTTAGATCTGATCAGTTCTGACCAGATCTACTCACACCTGATTTGAAAATAATAAATCAAATCTGATTTCATCTCATTTAACCTAATAAGGTCAGGTCAGATCTAACACAATCAGCCAGTTTCCACAAAATCCTTTTAATGCTTTTCATAACTTTATGCAGCTTCTTATCATATCCTTTCTTTCTCAGGGAGTTCAGAACATCGAGGGAAATTAGTTGGAATCTTCGCTTTTTCATACTCATCCTTTTCAATCATTTCACTGTGGCTACCAACGTATCCTGAAAGAGGCACACCCCATGGAATCCGCATGGTATCCGCTGATTGGGATAAATAAAAGCAAAGTCAAATCTGTAAAATTACGTTCAATGATCGCATGTTATTTTGTTGTACTTTTGGCTTTACTTTGATGTAGCTTCATTCCAGTATCGGTTAATGAGGCTTGGGCATAACATTACCCAAACAAAGTCACATATGAATGTGAAAGTTTCCATGAATCTCATTGTATAATAATGTAATTGGTGCAATATAATGACTACCTGAAACGTTCTTGTTCTTCCCTGATGGACCGTCCCGGAAAAATGCAGACACGTTGCGACATCAGAAACCTGTGCATTAATTTCAAATTTAATACTTTTCCCGCTATTTCAACTACATTCTGACATCAAGATACAGTTCTGACACTTTCTTAATCGTTTATTAACTCGGATGCGATAGAATACCTTTTCGATATCTATTAGACACTATACCATTGTTAAAGAAAATATTGTTTTTGAAACAAATGGACAAATTTCGGATGTTGAAAATATGTTTGATATTTACGACAATAATTCGGAATTTATTATCGGAATATCGTATCTTTCCTTCATAGTATGAGTCAGTCAAATAGAGCAACTGCCTATCAGGATTGACAGATTAAATCAAACTTAATCTAGAAATATGACCTTGGATCTTTTGATCGATGCATTATAATCCGTATTACAGCATATTTGATAAACTAAGATTATACGGGGACTATCGTGTCTGCGCATTAAACAGTTCTCATTTTCGAATGACTGTACCATTTATCCACAACATTGGAGACTTATTATTTAGTCGGTTACAAGCATTGACAAAGCAAAGATGTCCACCGAAAAGAAAGTGTCCAACTCCAGAATTGGAACGCAATTTATTGCCGGGGTGCTTGGTAAGCCTCACTCATGAGATAAATTATCTAATTAAAAATATTATTTAACACTAGAACTACCAACGTAGTTTTTGGTATATTTAGGTATTTTATATACAGAACTTGAAAATTAGAGTGATTTATGGAAAATACATTAGTATATTATTCGCTCTTTTATCTTCACAAAAGTCAACATAAAATCCGTATCAAACACCTTAATAATATATTAATGATATCTTTAAATTGAAACGAGAAATCCGAAATCCGATATTTTTACAGGTTTAGTTGTTACTAACGTTAATAAGTTTTTTTCTATATTTTAGCCAATTTGTCTATTCTGGTCGCTGGAACAGGATTTGGTTGGCCGTCGCCATCGCTTCCAAAAATTGTTAATGACGAAAATGAATTTCCTGTAACACCTGGTCAAAGTTCCTGGATAGCTAGTGCTTTGGTTATAGGTGCAGTGTTCGGACCGATACTCAGTCTAATCTTCGTCGATCGTGTTGGAAGAAAATTAATTCTCCTCGCCACAGCAATTCCCAATTTAATCTGCTGGATTCTTATATATTTTGCACAGTCCTATGAATGGTTGATGATTGGCAGATTGATCACCGGAATTGGTGTAGGCATGACTTATACGACAATTCCTCTATACATGGGTGAAATCGCCCAGGTCAGTGTCAGAGGAGCTCTTGGTACCATTTTGAGCATCTCCTCTAACGTAGGAGCTCTCATTTGCTATTCAATTGGCCCATTCGTAACGCGACAGGTATATATACCTAGTGAAATATAAATAATATACCTTTTTTTGTTTTTATAAAATACACCATATTTTATTTGATTTTTGTATTTCAGACCTTGGCTCTCGTCTGTATGACTTTTCCAATACTATTCTTTGTCTCCTTCCTCTGGATGCCGGAAACGCCCTACTTTTATCTGATGCGGAAACGTGCCGAATCGGCTGAGAAATCATTGATTTGGCTACGTGGTAATAAGGATGTCAAAGACGAACTTAAAGAAATGGCCAACCTAGTGGAAATGGAACAGCGTAACAAGGGCAGACTGATAGATCTTTTGATTGTCAAAGGAAATAGAAAAGCTACCATTATTGTGTTGGGACTTCTGTCTGCCCAACAATTTTCTGGCATCAATGCAATCCAAGCATATACAAGTATTATCTTTAGCCAAGCTGGTCTGCCGGTCAATTCGGATATTGTAGTGATTATTGTGGCTGTAATTACATTGTTACCAACTGCTCTTACCATTATCATTGTAGATAAGTTTGGCAGGAAACCATTGATGATTGTTTCGACCTCCGGATGTTCCTTTTGTTTGTTTCTTATAGCCATTTATTTCCATTTGAAATATTATGCTGTTGACGTTTCTTTTATATCATGGCTGCCAGTGGTAATAATCATTTTATTCTCTGTATTCTTTTCATTTGGAAATGGTCCTCTACCGTACGCCGTACTCGGCGAAATTTATCCTACTAATGTCAAAGCTTGGGCTACTATGTTAATTTCTATATATGGTGCTATTATTGGCGGCATCGTTACTAAAGCCTATCAAATCGTCGCCGATGGATGGGGTGAACATGTGATTTTTTATTGCTTTGCCGTTGCTGAAATTGTATTCTTGTTTTTTGCCATATTTGTCATGTTTGAGACTAAAGGTAAATCGTTTAGAGACATTCAGGAGTACCTTGGTGAAACCAAGTTGTCTAATAACAAGTCTTAAGTTTGTTATTCTGCGATCTGATAGTTAGTACTGATATTAAATATCAAAAACCAGTGGAAGGATAATTCCAATTTATGAGCTTTAGATTATGATATTATTAATTAGTTTTATAATTTATGATTAGATCATTATCTCATAATCACGATATCATTTATTATCAGCATGATAATAACGTAATCTTATATTGTATTGTATACATTAATATCTATCCGTATTAAATTCGCTACGTGCGCGAAGTAGTCAATGCCGTTTGTGAGTGATTCTGGCGATATTGGAACCATCGGCAAGCATAGGCTCTTATGATTGAAAAGATTATTTCAAAGTTGTTGTATTTGATGTATTTCTTTGATATACGATAACTGATTCAACTGATTAAACTGATACGTGTGTAAGATTCTCTGATAGCAGTTCCAACGATGCGGAATATCGTCACAGCGTGCGCTGGCCTTCGATCTCAGCCGAGCCGTCAATTCACGCACGTATCGAATACCTATGTATTTTTAACATTCACCGTTTTTCGGGCACTAGTCCCATGCAATGGTTTTTTTTTTCTTAAAATTGGTGTACTTTGAGAAATCTCTTCAATTTTCTTTGTATCTAATAGCCGTCATAAGGATCATTTCGCAAAATTTCTTTGATGCTAAGTTTTTGAAGCAGAGACAGGTTTGCTTAATGTTTCGTGCTATCGGACTTAACTCACCTATCGAAAGAGTTATTGTGAACATCGCTTTCTCTTCATAATGAACTTTCAATGAAATTTATATTAACAGATATACTGGCTATGATTTTAACATTTATCAACGTTCATTAGAGATACGGATACATGAAAAACGTTTTGCGCTTAGGGAATTTATTATATATTCGATCACTTCGAAAACGGTGCCCTACAAGTTTTTATTGAAAGTTGAAAAGTGAAAAGTCGAGCTACTTTGCCCAACTTTACACTAGAACAATTTTTCAAAATTTTGGAAATTGAGGCGTTTTTGAAACTCAAATAATTATGAATCATCTCCACTAATTTTAAAATATCTTCAGTTTAATTTTTACATTAAATCGTAATAATGGAAACATTCTGCTAATAATCTACGACAAATTTACCTTTCATGAACTCGACAACTGTTCTAATACATCGACTCCAATATTTATGCTTAATTGAATCCAGCGTTGAAAATGTGGAAATCCGTTATTAATTGTGTTAAGTTAAAAATAAAGAGCGGCATACGATAAACGAACTAGAATACACATGTTTGAATTAGTCTCAATGCCACCAACGTTTGGATTAAACAAACAAAACTGTTTATCATTTAAAAAAGAATTAGCAAGTTTCTCTAAAATGGTTTAATCGACGAATGATTGAATATTAGCACGATTTTGACACTTCGAAATTGAAAAACTTCCGTATGAAAAACATGTATCCATCTCTACATATTTTAGATATCCATATTTATTACGCTGAGATACCCTGTATACCTTAACAAATTTTTCTAATAAAAGTTACACGATATATGTATAGGAGACGATCGTTTGATGATAACGATTTAATCGCGGGTGGAGATGCTTAGAAGATATTAAAATCATTAAAAATTTTTGAACTGATTGATATGTCCCTCCACGAAAAAAGATATATTCCCTGCGATGTTCACTTTGTTATGTAAATGATAAGTCAATATGTCAAATAATTGTATAATTCTATTGTTGCCAACGCAATCTGTTATGAACGTCAACAGTATTGTTACGTTGTTTGCGGTATCCTCAAATTATAAAAGACGATATGGAAATCCGTGGATGAAATTTTTATCAGTGTTAATTATCACGAAGCAGTGAATAACGGGACATACGTGTATAAGGGGAGGGGCGAGCAACCGATGTGAAGGGGACGACGGGTGGATGGGAGTTAGTTCTAAGATAGAGCGTCTAGGAGTAAGTCCTCTCACCATATCGTAGAAATAACGAAGTTCGACTAATAAGAATCAAAAGTATAAAACACAACGTGTTCCTGAAGTAGTGTCAAGTGACCTTAGGAACTGGCGGACAATCATAGGCTTCACTTTGACATCCGTCAAGTAGCATTGTCAAATCTTTCGAGCTCTGAGGGCCGTGAGTCTGAATATCCCATTAAAGGGATGGGCTGATTGGCCATGGGCCCTTCGAGGGTAACGGCGTGATCTATAATGAGCCGCGATCAGGCTCATGATCATGTGTCCGCGTCCTTTATAAGTACGACTGAACGTACGGAACACGGTTTCGAGAGCAGCGGCGTGATTCAGATAAGTCGCGAATCGACTTGATTTATGTGACCGCGCGTGGAAGATGGTACTACAGAAGTGTTGGAACCGAGCACGGTGTCGTGAATGTAAGGTTGCATGTAGAATCTATCATAATACGATTGTCAACTAGAGATCTGTTTTAATTCAAATAAATTGGTTCTAAAGTATTGAGTGTCAATATGTTTTCCTGTACTTTCCTATATTGTTGCTGCTACTTTCTGGAAACACTGGATAGGGCGTGATAGAATTAGGAATTAAAACTCGAAAATTGATAGTAACGTTACGTCCCGACGGAAGGTCGTGATGTCGTGGGTCCTGCTCTCTCGCGTCCCGTCTCCGACCCTTGCGGGCTCGGTAGGTGGATTGGATCTGAATTGGGATTTGTGACAATAAGCACACACACGGATCGGGTGGATCAATTAACAATTTATTGAAAAGGAGAAGAGTTGACACAGTATCTCGCTCACGCTCACGTCTCTCACACACTCACTCTTACACACTTTACTTGCTAGATGGGTCCTTGTCCCCGTGTCCTGGTTATCTTAATCGTTAAAGCACACTTATTATCTATTGACAAACGATAGAATTATTTACGCACAAAAGTTGAGTTCTCCCGCACTCCACGTCGGAGGGACGGACCAATGACGTAACCGCTCGAAAGTAAGACCGTGGATCACTAGGCCTTCGTAGGCCCACTACGCTTCACTCTATCTCCGTTTCCGCGATGAGAGACGAGATCGCAATCCTCCGTCTCCCCTGTAAGCCTCCTCTGCCTACGGAATGATCTTCGATAGTAGTGTTGTTGGCTTGATTCGTCTCCACCAGGTCCAGGCCTTCCAGGTCTCCCGCGTACCGGTGTGTTTTCAAGGTGTGGGCCCCGGCCCCCGGTCCTGGGCCTTGGGGTCGCTGGCATCCCCCGGCGACGAGGGGGTCGAAGATTTCGAGTCCCTCGGGGCCGAGCGGCGGCGGCTGCTCATCAAGCAGTGGGGCCACCAGCTGCGGGGGAACCCTCTCCTGCCCGAAGGTTAGCAGGTCCGTCTCTCTAAGGTCGATCAGTGGCGGATCACGGCTGCTGATCCATTGAATGAAGTCGGGCCGACTACCCTCTTCTATCCGGATTCGGGGTGTCTGGGTGGAAGCGTTTCTTCTGGTTTTGGCGGCCCCGAGCTTGATCGGCTCTCGGGAAGTTCCCGCGGGTGTCTGTGTGGAAGCGTTTCTCCTAGTTTTGGCAGCCTCGAGCCCGATCGGCTCCCGGGAAGCTCCCGCGGGTGTCTGTGGCTCCCGTGGCTCCCGGAACTCCCGTGATGCAGCCTCGGACGTTGGCCCTCGCCGTAGTCCGTCTAATATGGCGATGTAGGTACCCAGGTGTCCTGGATACCGCTCGTCGCTGATAACGTCCGCGCACAGCGGACAGCGAGCCCTGGAGGTGCACGCCACCCCCGTCGCCCGGCGTAGCGCGCACTCCCCCGCGTCCCCGCATTGAGACGTGGGCCGTTTGCAGACTAGGCAGACGCCACGGCTCCCGGCGTCTACCAGGTTCTCTTCGATTCGTAGGTGTCGATTCATCCTGGTCACTCTGTGGTTGATCGAGAACTAAGGTTCTAATCCGTGATGGCAGTCTGGTGCGGAAGGATGGTGGGGACACAGCGCCTTCAACTTCCTGGAACAGCCGTGGGCCCTCTTTGTCCGGGTTCGATTCCTTCGCTTGGGATGTTTTCCTGGAGCGATCGTGCCTTATCTACCCCTGGCGTGTCCCTGGTCCTTGGGCTCCAATCTCCAGTGTCCCGAATGGGATGTTGTTTATAACACTGGCGTAAGCTATTTATTATCTGGGACCGACAGAGAAACAGTACTCGAGCCAAGACCAACAATCCTTGGAATCCGAACCCGGTGAAGATTAGTACATGCTGCTGCCGCCTTTCTCGGCGATGTGCTCCTATTTCTCGAATCTTCTTTTCGAGCTCAAAAAGAGACTCGCCGTTCCCATGCTCCTTCCACGCCTGCATCAGATCACTCGTCGCTTTTGTTGCCAGGCCGAGCGACTCGCGGGGATCTGATGTTTTCATTGTTTCTTCTTGTAATTCCGGTGCAATAATAGTTATGTCCAGATTCAAATTCGGGCGATACAGATATTGCTCGTTACCGTCATACGTTCGTATTCCGGTAAGGGTGACCAATCGTGTCCGGCCTACACAGTTGGGGCTCAGCAGTAATATCCCGGCTCCCTCTAAGTGGATGCTTTAGTCCGGGCGCCCTGGACACAATATCCGTAGGTACTAAGAGTCGTCCAGGGAGTATAACCAACCTCCTTGATGCGGAAGGTGAGCTCAGAATGGTTCATGGTTCGAGAGGACTCGTACATTGCATTTTCTAAAGGTGCCCGCTGTGGGCCGCGTCAACATGCGTATCTCACAAGTGTCCGATGACGTCGTCTCGTGCACTGGGGTCTTCATGGAACAGACGTATTCCTGGTTTACCATCCGGCAGGACGTCAGATACGCCGAATCAGCTAAAAAGAACGTCCGATGATCTGCCGACAAGGCTAGGTATCTGGAGGTGGGGAAAATGTATGCCGTCCCGGTCTCGTTGCCTATCGTCTGCCTGGCAGGCCACCAGTGCATTCTGTACAGCGTGCAGCGCCTGGAGTTTGGACTTAGTCACATGCATTTGCTGTCCGATTAGGTGTGTGAGGTTGGTCTGATCCGCATACAGCCGGTCGATTTGGGAGTTGATGTACTCTGCGTCTTCCTGGTTAAGCGTGCCGAAGAGCGATTTGCTCAGGGAACCTATTATCCCCAAGGGAGCAGATCGTTTAAGAATGGTACGTCGCACAATTTCCTTCGGTTCCTTGAGGAGCCGAGTATCGTGAGAGATTCGGTTGAGTTCCGCCTTAAGCTTTTCTGCCCGCGTAATCTCGCCCTGAATATAGATGAGCCGCAGCAGCTTGGTACAAGCCTTGGCGCTGTTAGTCAGGCTGCAGGAACTCAACACGTGTGGTAGGCGCAGGCCGTCCCGTGGAAAGTCATTGATGAAATTTTGGATTTCTATGAAGACTGTGATCCTCCAATCGGCGTGCTGAAGACGGAGGGTGGAGACCTTCTCATAGTACAGTCCGGGAAGCTCGCGCTAGGAGTCCTCGCGCTAGACTCCTAGGAGTCCCCACCAAAATAAGATCCTCATCGTGGTCCTTTGTCACTTAACAGTTCCTGTTGTTAGCGGTCAAACAATTTCATTTACAGCAACCATGAACCTAGTTCTCGGATTTCCGGGGGCAACTGGGCATGCCGGGTCAAAACAGTTTGATACGCATACGTATATTCGCCCACCTACATACACACACATGCGCACATACTCATGTACCCGTGGGTTCCCTCTCTCTCCCCCGTGCAGGCCCAGCTAGCTCTTATGGAACTCGCCCGGTCCCCATGGCGTCTCAGACGCGTGCCATTTTCGCCTTATTTACATGCCGGCCAAAGCGCTTCCCATTCTCTGCTTCCAGGATGACATTGCTTGAATCGGTAAGTTGAACAATAGTGAACGGCCCTATATACGGCTTGTTCCGATATAAACTGGCAGTGCTGCCAGTACTGCAGATTTCATTCCGATATTAGAGTACAGTGCACTGCGGTAGTGCCTAGTAACTTTAATGACGTCATAAGTTTCTCTCACTTTTTCACTGTAAGCGCCTGAACTTCTTATGGGAAGGTACTCCCAGTGGTCCCCCCACTACGCAAATACGCGGCAAAAATGCCGAACTCTGTGGCAAAGATCTGTTTAATCGATGGCGAAACCAACGTTCTATATGAAATAATGTTATCAACTGATGAAGTAGCTCGTGCTCAAAATGGTAAGTGATAGCTTTTTGATCATCTTACTTTTTTCTCTTTTGTTTTCGTGCAAATAATCATATTTTGGTAACACGTCTATATAAAGTGCATCTTTATGGACTTCGAAAATATGCGTGAAATAGATCATTATAGCAAGGCGTGAAATAATGTATGTCGCGCATGCGCACATAAGTCCCGAGCGTATTTTACACACACTTTCATTCATTTGCTTTTACTTTACACACACTTTCATTCATACTATTAGTACTTTACGCACTCTACATAAAGGCCCATAAAGACGCACTTATATACACGTGTTACAAAAAATAGTATGCGATACTCGTGAGGTAAAGCGAACATTGAACGCTGCGATGTGAACTTGTCGCATGAGCCACACGAGTACCACAGTAGCACGAGCCGAAGGCGAGTGCTGTCAACTTCACGCCAAGGGCGGCTGACAACTTCACGCTGCAGCGTATAAAGTTCGTTTTACCTCACTCGTATCGCAATGTACTATTTTAATATTGCCTCCCTTTGTTTTATTTGTGCAATTCACAAAGTATTAACCTTTCCAGATACTGCCTATGCTGCAAAACTTTTGGAGAAAGCTAAGGGAAATTGTAAGATTTTATATAATAGATAATATTTAGAGTCTATGTTTGATATATTGATTTAGCATTATATTGTAATAGGTCAGTCTGGAACGAGTACCGAGACTTCAATCCAGCGTGTTACTCTGAAAATAATGTCATGAAATGTCTAATCTGATAAATTTACAATAGATTTAACTACTCACCTGAAATGAATTTTAAATGTATCATCTGTCATAATAAATACAGTAGCCTCAACAAAGTTTTGTGTTCGACTTCTTGGCTCCCACTCTCCATGACGTTGCAATATTACCAGATCTTCGTCGCTTGATTCA
The DNA here is from genome assembly GCA_031763665.1 of Calameuta haemorrhoidalis. Lineage (NCBI taxonomy): Eukaryota > Metazoa > Arthropoda > Insecta > Hymenoptera > Cephidae > Calameuta > Calameuta haemorrhoidalis. The sequence goes on from JARPRH010000908.1 coordinate 38,020, forward strand.
TCTGATGAAGAATCTAAAGCCCATTTGACGACAACAGGAATTATGTCAATAAGATTCATTTCCTATTGCAACAATAAATACATACATTTTTAAATTAGTCTGTAATTTATAACGATTATATTATGCAATAAGTTTACATAGCTGTTTCGCGTCCAATAGACCATTTTGAGAATTTAACCAATTTGCAACAAATGCTTAAATATGCAAGGCAACTGTGAATTATGAAAATATCCCATAATCTGCTTATATATCAATTAATTCTAAAGTTGATTACCTATACATACCTTCTCTGAGTATAAAATTCAAAATTCATCAATTACTGAAAAACGTTCCGTTATTATTCCCAATCAGTTATAAGCATTGGCGCTAACAAATATGGAATGCTTTAACAGTATACTTCAATGATGTCACATACTGCAGTGCTTACAGAATATATCGGAACACGCCGATAGTTAATGTCGAGCTTGCCCCGTTTGAGTTCTTTGAGAGCATAAACCTGATCTCCTACTTTACCCAGGAAAGGGCGCACGGTTTTATCGAAGTGATCCTTGGATCGTTCCTTCGCCCGATTTAGGTTAAGTATCGCCAGCTAATTCTCGGATTTTCGAAATCAATGGGTGCGTTCAGCAGATAACAGCAATGTATAAGCGCTCACCCAGCGCTGTTCAGCGCTTTAGGAGTCGCTTCGTCTTCTGCTGAACCCTTTTAGTAATACTCTGTGTAGCATCAGGTTTGTTCAAATGCGTTCAGAAAAAAGGTAGCAGCTTCTAGCTGGAGACTGATGTTCTGCTGAACGCTATCTTATTCCGCTGCCAGACAACATGTTTCAAAAGCGGACGCCATTTTTTATAGCATTTGAAAAGTACGTTGGAAAAGCGAAACGTGTTATAGCACGTTGACGGTACGCAGTGAGGAGTTCTTTGTGTTGCATGAGAAAAAAGTTGCTAAATAAATGGAAAATAAAGGAAAATTACATATCGTGACATATACTTATCCGGAGGGACATGAAGCAGTTAGTGTAGTGGATGATGAAACGTATAAAAAACTGCAAGGTAAATATACTAGATAGTTCGATATAAGTTTGGATTAAATGTTTTGATCCTTCATAAATTTTCTTTAACTTTATATAAATTATTTTTTCCTGACTTTGTAGATCCAAATAATCTAAATCAATACTTTTCTGTGGCACCATGTCTGTCGGAGGAGGAAGATGCATCACATGGTAGGTGGAGTTTAATTACATTTTTAATATAAATCAATAATTGTATTCATTTAACTGAAAAAGTGTATAAAGATATTTTAGAAACTGCGGAAGATAGTATTACAACTGGTGATACAATCAGCACTGACAGTGACGCAGCATCAGTGAGACAGAATACAGAAAGTCCTGCAGTAAGCAATCCTGTTTTTGAAGGTGTATATATGTTTGAAGGTTTAACATACAATATTCATGAATCGCTAGAAACTCAAAATTTAATACAAAGTGGTATGTAAGAATAAACAAAATAATATGTTACATGTTCAATCGTCATTTCTTGTAAATTTTTGTCATTAATCTTTAAAAAATGCATATGTATATTCACATTTCAAAAATCTTTCAGATCCACACTTTTTTGAACAATATTTAAAGAAACATTCGTCAGGAACTGTAGTACAAATAACGCAGTCTCCTGGTGGTACAGCAATGGCAGAATCACATCAAAATATAACAAATGTGACACAGATGCAGCAACAATCCGTGGAGCATATAGACGGTAAGTAGAAGCTGTTTATACGAAAATGTAATGAATTTGAGTATATTGAATGCATGTTTAATTACTCATATAGATACTCCCACCGAAAGTTTTTCATGGACTGCAAAATCCACAAAATGTCTACTGCACGAGTATAACGAAAGAAAAAATAAATTTCGGAACCCTACCATAAAAACAAAGTTTATGGGCAGAAATTAAGGCAGAATTTTTTAAACAAGGATACAAGTACGCCACCGAAGATATATTGGATAGAAAAATGCGCAATTTAAAGCAATCATTTAAAACGATCAAACACAATAATAAAAAAACTGGACGAGGTCGTGTTAATTGGGAGTGGTACAATGCCATGGATGACATCTTTAGACAGGACAAGACAATTAATGTTGCCGGCACAATATCTTCAATGACGACAGTCGCTACTGGAGATGAAGAGGACACTGTAATAGAGAACGTAGACCCAACATCTTCGTCGACGCCATCAACGCACGCCGGTGATTCGATATCTTCAGCAACTGTTACGGAAGACGATAACATGTCAAATACAGAGGATGATCCAGAAGATAATTCGGTTAGGTTCGGCAACACATTGAAACATCAGTTTCCACGCACTAAATCATTTAATCGATGTCATTTCAAAAACGATATTTCATATGTCATGTGGAAGTATAATTTTGCGAACAATATTTTCTTTCATATCTTCTAGTGGTCAGTCAACGAAGCAAAAACAAACTATGGGAAGCACCAGCAAGAGAGCATGTAAGGCAACGAGGGCAAGAACTCTATATGATCTGCGTAAAAAGCAGTTGGACTGCGAGGAACGACGAATTGCTGCAATTAATAAACTTCAAGAAACTATTCAACAATGCAATGTTATTCAGGCTGAGAGGAACACAATATTTGAAAAGCTTTTGCTTTCCAGGCAATAATCATAAGATACATCATATATTTTATTTAATAATTATAAGGTATTTTTATCTTCTTTTCACTTATCAGTCGTCCCATAGTTACATTCCGCAGGGGTGTGGATCTTCGAGAAGTAAGCAACGGGCAAGTTCTGCCCGCCCTTTTCCTGACTCAGGACGGCCCCTACTGCGACGTCCGAAGCATCGGTGGTGAGAATAAAAGGTTGTTGAAAGTCGGGGTACTGTAGGACGGGTTCCGTGCATAAAGTACGCCGAAGTTGTCTAAAACTGTGCCGTGCATCCTTGGACCATCGGAATCTCTGATTTTTCGGCGTTAAATCAAAGAGAGGCTTCGCTATTTTTGAAAAGTCCGGAATAAATCGCCGGTAATAGCCCATCAACCCGAGAAACTGCCGGACATGTTTGGCGTTCTTTGGTCTGGGGAATTTTGCCATGGCTACCAGTTTCTTAGGATTTCCGGTCGCATGTCATCGCGGCCGATTATGTGGCCGAGGTAGGCAACTTCCTTTCTAAGGAATTCACACTTGTCCGGCCCCAGTACCAGGTTCGCGTCGGCTAGGCGATTCATAAGCCTGCGCACCTTCAATTCGTGCTCCTCCAAGGATCGGACAAAAACCACATTATCGTCCAAGTATACGAACAATTCCGTGCCCTGCTGCCCCCGGAGCACATTGTCCATTAGGCGTTGGAACGTTGCACGGGCGTTTTTAAGCCCTTCCGGCATTCGGACATATTCATAATCCCCATTTGGAGTAGAGAAGGCAGTTTTAGCACGATCCTTAGAATCCATTAGGATCTGCTGGAACCCACTGGCAAGATCGAAGGTGGAAAAATATTGGGCCTCCCCCAGTTGATCCAAAATATCGGCGATATTCGGGAGGTGGTAAGCGTCGGAGATCGTCTTCTCATTTAGCTTAGGACAATCTATCACCATGCGCATCCGGGGGCGTCCCTTAGAGTCCGGTTTCTTCGGCACTATCCATACCGGAGAGTTATAGGGGGACTGTGATGGGACGATTAAGTCGCTATCCAGTTTCTTTTGCACCTGAGCCTGAATCTTGTCCCGATGCGCCACCGGAAACCGATACTGCTGGTTGTTAATCGATAGCTCGTCTATCGTAGGGATACGGTGCACCATCCTGTCGGTGCTGGGTAGTCTGTCCCCAAGGAAATGAAATCGCTCGGGAAATTCCTCGACCAAACGCCGGATATGGGCTTTCTCCATCTCATTGTGGCTTTCCAGGCGGAGTGCGCTCATTATCTCCTCGACTCGGTCCAACGAGGATGTTGCCCCTACATCCAAACCAGAGTCCTCCTCCGACGGCCATTCAGCACTTCCCGCATAGTGCTTCGAGTTCTACTGGCGGGATTGAAATCTCTACGTCCTCTTCCCGGGTGTTTACAACCAACACGTGGCATATGCCCTCGCGTTGAATGACTAGGGCATTTCCCATATGGAGTCCCGGGGTGATTTTAACCCGTGACAAATAACCTTCCGCTAGTCCGTTGTTTATGACCGGGACGGGCACTTGAGTCCTGGAGCGGGCCTTCAAAAGGAAGTTCTTGTCCCAACTCTTTTAAGGTTTAAGTCGGACCCTGTATCGCAGAGGAAATTGTCTGTGCCGTTAATGAGCTCAGGGCCGAATAGTTTAATCACCGGCGCCTCGACCTCTCCCCCGTCCGTTGCCCTGGATAAAGCTACTCGTTAATCGCGAGGAATTTCACCGAATTTTTCGCGGGTTGGTTCGTATTGGTCGTTGCGCCCGCCGACTTCGGGTCTTGGCGAGCCCGGTACGAGTTTAAATCCTCACCTGTGTTAGTTTGGGGAGGGTTAGATGACTCACCCGGGGATGTTCCACGCGGGACCTGCGTTGGCCTGGTCGCCCATCGGTTCCAGGGACAATAGGAACATCCGATGCCTGTCATACAGCAATAGCGGTTACAGCACCCGTTGGAGCTTGTCCCCCTTCTCTTACATTCTGGGCAACAGGGACAGCCCGTGGTTCTCAGGCAACAATAACGCTGACTGCACCCTTGCATGCCATTCGACCCACGGGGTGCGGTGGGACTCATGGCACGTGAGCCCGCAAGTTTCAAAATCCCCTGGGCCCTGGTTCCTTCTTCGCCGACGGCCCCCGAGCCTTCCCTAGGGATTGGAGGGGCCCTAAAGTTGGCCCTATAGTTATGACTATTGCTCTGAGACAGCAATACAGATAAGTCACCGGGTCTACTCTGAGGGCGTTGCGTTTTCTGGAAGAACTTTTCGGCGAAGTCAAACGCGTCGTACTGCGTTTTGGGTTCCCGGATTACAGCCATGTCACCCAAGTGCGTCGGCAGCCCCGAGAGGAACGCCTGCAGTCCCAGAACAAGCAATGTGTGACATTCGGTGCCGTTAGCCTCACCCTCCTGTTCCTCTTTCCAAGCGTTCCGCCCGCAGCTTATCAATATTCGTATACGGTCATAAATTTGTCCGACGGTTTCACCCTGCTTCATCCTTGCGTTCAGGAGTTCCGTTGAGTAATAATTGAACGTCTTACCTCGGGTTAACCACCGTTTCAGGGTATGAATCAGTTCCTCTATGGTGTTGATCTGCGGGGACCCACAAACGACCCCCAATTCCTCACATCCTGTAGGATTTCCTTGAGAGGCTCCTATCAATAATGATGGTTACGCAATCCTAGGTAGCGGGTTAACTACGTACCGACTGATTCCTAGTTTCGCGAATTTCGGGAGCCACTATGACTCAAGCAGCCGCGACAGGATTTATGCTATCCCAGGTAGTTGTTCTTATTACAACCTGTACGAGGAAATCCTACACATTGCGATTCGGTCAACCAAAGAAAGTTATGTTAAACTAACGAAAATATCCGGTCAAGCATGTTAAATTCAAATCAAGGAACGAGGAAAATAAACAACTAACGGACGATACAAAACATGCTCTTCGCTGTGGCCATAATCAGGGAAACCACTACTATCATATAAGTACGCGAACTAGCACATACAAATTATTAATCCAGCGGCGAAGCTCTTCGATGGACGTTTTGTACTTATTGTTAGACCATTAGGTTGGAGTTAGCAAGTATTTCGCTACTAGGTGACGTGTAAGAAAATTAAACACGTAGGTAGCACGAAGAGTTTCGCACCCGGTTACAAGAAAGACTGCTTACCTGATAATCAAAACTAGATGCGTTGCATAAAGGTACTCTCTGTAGCAGGCTTCCGGAACAGTGGAAGGTACGTCCACTTGGCAGGAAAGTCCAAGACGAAAAAGGACGATTTCGATACTTTTCGCGACACCCGGGGTGTTACCCTCCCACCGGACTCTTCGATTGCCCATTATAATTGGTCAATTACTCATCGTGTTTACACCCCGCCAATCCTAGATGCTTGTTGATAATAGATCGCCAGGATCTAGGATTATTAACCCTATTAAGTAGCTTAACACGTTGAGGACGGCGTGTACCACTGGTAGCTCACACGCGAAGGGTTCATTCAGCTCATATTCAGCTATAGTTTTAATAAGGTGCCGCCAGATGAAGCGACATAGCAAAAAGTGCGCCGTCCTTAACGTGTTAAACGTTGGAGCGGTTGCGTGCGCATCGTCCGCGCAACCCTCTGGGTAATAGTAGTTCGCTAGCGCTCAGATGTAGGGCTGTACTGGCGTCTTCTGCGCTATAATACCGCCTTCCACATGTTGTTTTCGCGATGTTTTAAAGATACGTTCACCGCGGAGTGTATTTGGTGTTCCACTGGGTCACTCCGGAATGGTGTCGTGTTACAATGAACCTTTTTAGTTAACAGGAGTTCTCCCATGCAGGTAACCAGGCTAATTGGCGGCCACAGATAACGTATAACGTATGCAGCTTTCCCGCAGGTAGGTGGGCCTTTTGCTCTGCTCCGCATTTTATATTTGAATGTTTCTCCGAGTGGCATCCGTGCCAAATCGCATGGCCTGGATTGTCTCCCCGTGGAATCTTTAGATATGTCTCGCTGTTTCAGATTTCATCCGGATTCAAATCCAGAAGAGCTCGCTATAATATTCATATCCAACACGGAGTCACTAGATGGTCTCCTCACAACTCTTACTACTCCATTGTTCAGTTTGTACGTTTCGGTCTCCTTACCCGGGTAAAAATTTGAAGGCATCCAACAGGCGTAGAACAGATTGGTGGCACATTTAAATCATACAACAGGCCGACAACAGTTCTATGACAAGTTCCTTCGCGAGCGAGGGCCGTTGAATCTTTCAGAAAGCGTATAACGCGTTGCCAACAGGTTGATGACGCGCTGAAGCGTTCTCATCAATCTGCTGTACGCCTGTTGTACGTCTGGCAAAATTTTTACCCGGGTGAAGGGAGTTTTAGGAGTTGTATTAACTTTCAATTGGCCTTCTTGATAGTAATGGGTAGTAATGGCCACATGGGATTTTATTGAGATGGCAGAGTCTGAGACCTTGAACAATAAAAAAAGAATTAGGGATTCATCTTCTACTATTTCAAACGCGTCGACCCTTCTGCCTCCTAATAAAATTTCACCCTTTCCCCCATCCAATCTCCGAGATCAGGTTCCAGTTTTCCAACCGTTATTTTGATGATTCTAAGGCTCCTTTTATTGTATATATCTGCAACAGAGGTATTTCAAAGAATATAGCTAGGTATCACCCTTTATCCATCGTGAAGAGACTAGTGAATTTCCAGGACATCTTATCCCTCTCCAGAAATGGCAGGGATAAGTTGATAATCACCTTCGACTCTCATTTAAGTACTAATAAATTTGACATTTCAATTCAGTCTTCAGATAACGAATGGTGGGCCTACATTTCGGATTGCAAAACCATAAAAGTTGGAGTAATTAGGAACGTGGGTCCCGAGCTCTCTATCCATTGTATATCTGAAGGTATTTCCTCTATTATACAGGATTTTTATGCTCCGGAGGTTATTAGAATCGAAAGGATATTTTGCACTTTCACTGACATTTCTGGTTTCAGGACGAGAGTTTCTTTATCCGCTATTAAAGTGGTGTTTATGGTGACTCTCTTTCCCAAAAAACACTAATATCTGATTGGTTGAATACCCAATTGAGTCATACATACGACCTGTAATCTGGTGTTTCTCCTGCCAACTTTTTGGCCACGTTACTTTCAACTGTAAAAATTCTTTGGAATGTGTTAACTGTGGGACGAACATGCCAATAGTGCATATGAGCCAGCTTTGCAATACTGTGTCAATTGTTCTAGTCCCGGACATAGAGCTGACTCAGTCACATTCCTGGATTTCATTCTACAAAAAAAAAATCAGACAGGTGATGGCCAATGAAGGCATCTCTTTCAAAGAAGCAAATATAAAATGTGGACGATCCGGCTGAGGCAGAAGAGACTCAGGGGCATAACCCTTTGCTCCCGAACGATAAACGTTGCGATCCCCAGATACCAAATCCAGCTATAAACCTTGTCAGTAACCAAAATCAGCCCATTGGAGCCACTCTTTCTAAAATTCAAATATTAAATCTCAAAGAATTTATTAAATTCGAAATCAATATAAAAGTTGGCTCCATTATTGGTAATATTGAGAGAGGCCTAATTAACGTTCTGAACAAACACTCATTGTCTGATGACTCCATAAGAGAGGTGTGTTTACAGGCCTTCCAAATATAGAGCTTTATAACTTCTTGTGATTAGTCTAATGTAAGTTAGTTTTAACCGATTTCTGAACGCTATTGTTTCACTTTTAGGGATCGGTGTCATAGCTTACTCAGAATTGGTATAATTTAAATAGCATTGTTTTTCTTGTATATGTATATTTATTTACGTGTAGTCATTTAGTTAAGTCGTTAATTAAATTATTCTGTAATCCAACCTTACTTACTTAGACCCAAATCCGAATGTCCCCTATAAACAACTTAAGAACTATGCAATGCCACGCACGCAGTTTGAGGTCATCTGTGTCAGAACTTCAGATTCTAGCCAAAGATGCTCATATTTTCTATATTTCGGAGACTGGGTGGAGCCCTGCTCAACAATTAAAAATTAAGAATTTTAAGATCATTAGAAGATACAGAATTCCTGGTTGACACTATGGCGAACTGGTGATACTCCCGAGTGAATCAATGCCATTTGGAATAATTGCCCTACCTTCTATCATCCCTGGTGAAATAGAAGTGGTTGGCATTGAGCTTCTATCCAGATCCATCTCTGCTTCTCTTAGGATCTTCTCTCTGTATAGACCTCTCAATTTCTCTCTATCTGCATCAGATTGGCTAACCTTCCTTGATCAGCTGTGGCAGGCGAACACCTTAGTCTGTGAAGACTTTAATGCTCCGAATCTGGCATGGGATAGCACCGGATCTAACCAGGTGGGTATTAATCTATTAAACGCTCTTAATAATTCTGATTTTTGATCATAAATAATAGTAGCTAAGGAAAGCTGAGGAAGTTTATAGAAGGTACAACGCAGAGAATCCCGATTCGACTCGATCGTGGCGGCCGGTAACTACGCAAGAAATGTATGCTTTTATTGGAATTTTTTGTTACTTTTACTGGGGTCAAAGGAGAGAGACTTGTGAAAGAACTTGCAGCTCCATTCAAAGGGAGCGGCCGAAATATTACGATGGACAATTATTTCACTTCTCTACCTCTCGGTAAACACTTACTGTCTTTGAAATTCACAATTACAGGTACTTCGAAAAAAACAAATCGTATATCATTAAAACAATGGCTGCTAATAAATCTAGAGCAGAATTCTCTTCTCTCTTTGCTTTTCACGAACGCAACGTTGTACTTTGCTTTTACGTGCCAAAAAAACAAAGCTGTAATTATACTTTCTACAATGCATTGCGATACTGCTGTCAATAATGATGCAAAACGAAAACCTCATATGATTGAACATTATAATAAGTATAAGTCTGGTATCAAAACAATGGACCAAATGGTGACACGATACACCACGCATAGGCGCACTCAGAGGTGGCCTCTACCATTTTTCTTCAACATCATTGATGTCGGTGCTCTTACAACATATATTATTTATTATGAAAATAATAGTATGCTCAAGAGAAGAACGAATGAACGTCGTACTTTCTTGTGCCAATTGAGCGAAGAACTTACCAAACCAGTGATTGAGGATCGCTTTTTAAGTAATCAAATCACGCGAAATCATTCGACGAAACTCGCGATCGAAAGCGTGGTAGGATCCCCAATCACTGCTTCCACTTCTGCTGCAAGAGTAGCTGAACCTCGCGATAGTTACCGGCTCATGTCATATTTGTTATAAATTAACCATAAAAAGGCGTAGGAAAACTCGTAAAAGCTGTAAAAATTGCGAGAAACCTGTGTGCGATGAATACTCAGTAACAAAAGTTACATGTATGGCTGCGAGAAATAAATAAATTTTTATTATACTTATACTATAAATTATTGTATTTGTTTATTTATTCTTGATTTCGATGAGCTCATTCCATGTTGGTTCCTCTACGAGCCGGCCTAGGTTGAATGTAGATAATGCTGATTGGAATAAGATGGCCAATGGACGAAGCTCTTTACATTTGACAATGACCTTTTGAATAATAACCTTCAGCAGAAGTATAAACGATTTTCAGAACATCTTCTTGACTCTGCGGAAAACTCCGGGGCACGTCAGACAGACGGTAAGTTAAGAAATCTCACAACCCCTCCGGCTCCGTGGTGGAAAATTGAATGTCGGACGGCACCTGCTAAGAGGAAGGCAGCTTTAAAAAAAAATTAAGTAAGAGCTCAAGACCTCGCCTTAGTTCAGTGGCTTTGACACACGCATGCACGCACGCACGCACACACCCACACACACACACACACAGATCCACTCGCGGCTGAACGGACCAGCGCTCCATACATTACAATCCTCTCCACTTCGTACGCATCAATTTTGGTTTCTTAAAAGCGTTGCTATACTTTGCGTTCAACCTCGGTGATTTACGATCTACGACTCTTTTGCTATTTTGGGTTTTGCCGACGATTCGAGCGGCCTCTTTTGTTGCTCACCGCCGCGCGTACCAGCTGATCGACATGCAATTTAAATACGTTGCCTGAGCCTAGTATTGCCGTATACGGTCCGGCCTGAGTTTTTCTTGCTCTTTTCTTGCTCAATCGAAGCTTCTGTCCACGGTGGCGAGTTGTGGCTGAAGCTTTTTGTCCAGACTTCTTCTTCTCTCGTGAAGCTTGCCGTTCTTCCTCTTCTTGCGTTTCGTATCTGCTGCTGCATCGCTTGCTCCTGTCGTTTGCTAATATCGGGTCGCATCAAATCAAATCTTCTTCGTATTTGTCTGCCCAGCATTAGTTTTGTCAAAGTTTCTCGTGTAGTGCATTGCTGCGTAAATCTATACTCCAATAAGAATGAGTCTACAGCCTGCTGCGCGATTTTCCTATTGTTTAAGCATGAATTTCAGTTTTGTTTTGACCGTATGCGTCTGACGCCTGTTTGTCGTAGAAATCTTTTTAATTCATCGCTCGTAAATAGTGGCTCGTCGTCACTGATTATTTGCAGCGAGAAATTATGTCTTGCAAATGCTTGCTGAAACGCAAATTATGTTGTTCGATATGAACTTATTCTTTTTAAAAAGGATTATAAAAATGAACTTAACTCTAACTGAATAGAGTTATTATAGAGAGTGACGCTGCTCGATTCAGCTGTCAATTCTCACTGGCTTCCTCTCGATCGTTCTGTATAAAGACACCTCTGTTTCCGGTGTCCGATGTTTCTGTATCTTATCGGTAATGCTCCTATAGTCATCGTAACTTGCGTTTATTTTTTCCGCCGTCGTTTTTTCGTCACGAATATTTCTGAGCGTTTTGTTCTCGCGTCTACTAACAGTAATAAATAGTGATCTTTATATGGTCCTAGGAAGTCTTTATGCGCTCTTTTCCATGGCTTCTCTGACCAATCCCACGGGTCCAGTTGTGCCGCTGGTGGCTTGTCGCGTATACAAAATGTTACGATCGATTTTATGCATCGTAATGAATCCGACTGTTTATATCGATGAAATAAAATCTTTAGAGGCTCTGATTTCGAATCATCATTCGTTATATTTGAAGTTGTTCGAAGATAAACTGAAGCCCAAATTTCATTTTCTATTGCATTATCCACGAATTATATTGCTAATGGGCCCCCTGTGGGAATTATCATGCATACGATTTGGAGGGAAACATAGAGATTTGAAAATTCAGACGCGGAACATCTTTTCACGCTGGAACATTTGTTACTCGCTAGCTAAAAGACAGCAACTAACTTTGAGTAACAGATTTGCATCCCGAAAAGGCTTTGAACTCAGATTATCGTTTGGCCCTGGCACATATGCCAAGCTTCATTATTTTCCGGATAACGATTTCTTTAAAAAGCATTTACCCAAAAATTTCGAAAACGCTCTTTTCAAATCGACATGGGTAAAGATTAATGGGATAGTGTATCGCAAAAGTATGATTCGAACAAATAGATAGAGAAAATGATAAATTAATATACGGAAAATCAAGTATATTTTAATAAGTAGTACTTAAGACGTATATTTTGTACTCCTAAAATTAGTGACACTCGAGTTTTCCGAATGTATTCATGCTTTTCGTGTCAATAATACAATTGGATCGCATAATTGTGTAAATCAAAAAGACTTGTTGTCCCCAGTGTCTCAAAACAGACATACCATGCCGGATTGTCTGTGTTATGTACCGTGCAGATAATGAAACTTTACACGATTTTAAATGCATAAAAGTGCGAATATTTATAGACATTGAAGTCATATCTTACACTATATTCATTAGTTACAAGCAGCGGTTTTTTGTATTATTTTTTAAGTTATCGACACGAATATGTAGATTATTCCACCATAAATATTAACCTGCAGCTGTATCTCACTCTCTTTCATTTGTAAAAGACCATAAAAATATTGTTTCGTATTGTTTTTTCGTTTGCTTATAAACATGAGATTACAGTGTATGTATAGACACAAGGTATATTACAAGATATGTCGTCGATCAACAATATTTTATAGCAGCTGCCGCCAACTTCACACTCTTCGGAAATTTCCTACTTTCGCAACTTGTCAAACAAATACCTATTAGGCTGAAGGCACTGGTAATTAAACAGTCACCAGTAAATGAACAGATCCACTGTTTTTACGGATAATAGCAGGTAGGTGCATATTTTGATACCCTTTTTTCGTGGAATTTATACATCGATATCGCAGATAAACATTAAGTTCGTCCCACAACAGTGATTCGCGCGAGACGTGCCGTTGTCAGGCGATTGCAGAGGACACGGATTCGTATGAAAAGATATAGTAAGAATGGCTGATTGCACTAGTTACTTTCAGGATATATAATTAGTTAAGAAGTCTCTATTAAGAAACAATATCGTTATCTTGGACAAATTCGCGATCTAACCTTTCATTTCGCAAACTCTTCATGATTCATAACCTCAAAATACCTCTATATTCAGGGTATTCAGTTATTGGATTTAGAGAAGCCGTTGTTCTAATGAATGAACAGAGACGTTCATTTATTGGATTCCTCAGGTACCAATGGAAACCAATGAATGAACGACTGCAATGTATTTTTGTATGTACCTAGATTATTTTCTAATACAGATATTTAATATTATCTTTACTTAAGATTTGTGTGTGAATCTTTTTAACTCCAGAGATATTTAGTTTTAGTTTAGTTCGTTTCAAACAGATGTCCGATAGTACGGCAAAGGTAAAATCAGCGTACCAGAAATTCAAATATGGTCAAGAAGATCTGGATAAAGCGTTAGATGGAATACGAAGCAATTCATTAACACTATGCTGTGCATCGACGAAGTACAGGATTCCAAAAGGAACTCTTCACAGCAAATTAACAGGGAAAGTACCTATGAATCGAAAGATGAGTCCGGAGACCGTACTAACGGCAGAAGAAGAAGCGAGAGTAGTAATACATAGATCCGTTATGTCGAGACCTGGGGGTGTGGTTAAGTAGGGACGAGGGTGAGTCCCAAAAGTTTAGCGAATGAAATTTTTTCGTTTCAAAATTCAAAGCAGAAATTTTTCCGTTCGAAAACTAAGCGGTAACGGTAAAACTATAAGCCAAAGCGATATATCGGAATGTAAAAACATTACGGAGGTTTAAGATTTTACACAAAAGATTTTATGACTTAGGTAAGTTTTCGTTTCAAAGTTAAAAGAAAATTTTTCCGTACGAAAACTAAGCGGTAACGGTAAAACTATAAGCCAAAGCGAATCCTATCGGAATATAAAAGCATCAGGGAGGTTTAACATTTTAGACAAAAGATTTTACGACTTTGGTGATGAATAAGTATGACCGTTTAAGGGGTTGGAAAATTTCTTCTAATTCTTTGCAGGAATGAAAAAGAATGTCTGAATTCTAAAGACTCCACTCTCAGCCTCCAGTACCCCATTACTCCAAATGTACCCTCATATAAACGTACCGTCGCTTTTGAGTTCGGTAATGACATAGCGACACTCCCTATCTATATTACAGTATCATTATGGCAGAGTGTAATAAATATTTGAAAAGGAAAAACAGTTGAAAACAAAAACAATAATATCGCGGGAGAAAAATTCAACGGGTGGGTTTAAACTCTCACATTGATAATAGTAAGTACGTTTTAAGATGTTTTCGATAGGTAAAATGTATAATAATACAATATCTCATCTTACTAACTAATAATGTCCTCGCTTGCTAGACGAGGCTAGCGATGGGGCTACACAGTCAGAAGTATACAGCATCGTTAGCAACGAAACTGAAGAGGCTATCGAAATTGAGCGGATAAAATGATTTCTACAAGCCGATTATGATAATGTCTAAATTCATTCTGGGAGAAATTTGGTTAACGTGAAAATCAACCAAAAACAATGATTGTAACCCATGGCAAAATATTCCTCGAGACAGTTAGTGATCCTAAAAAGGAAATACTTATTATTAGTATTCTCCCGGTAAGCGATGATGTGGTGTATTTTAGACTACGGTAATGTCCTACAACTATGTACATTTTTTAAGAATTAATAAAAAATAGAAATAAATAAAGTGTTCACAGTCTGTAACGCTTTCCTTCTTAAACTGGGCGTACACGATTTTTTCTCAAGGCAGTTATCTAAAACTGCACCGCCCCCAAAAACCCTAGGACCTATTGTATTAACCATCGTGCAATAATAAGGAAAAACTCGTAGGCCTCTGGAAGGGATGTTCGCATTTATGACTACTGCGTGGTAGGGGTAGTTCATCCTTTTTCATAAATAGTGGATAGAGATGGTACAGCACTTCAGTACTATTTGCAGTCATCTTAGAGGAGTAGCAAACGAATAGTATAATGGAGAAAGATTTAAATAAAATTTTGCAAGACCACCCCTTGACATCGATCCTCAAGGATTTGATTTGCGAAGAATTTCTTCGGACGAGTGAACCTAATACAAATTGCAGATTGCTACGTCGCCTTTTTGAAAACGCGAAAATAAGAAAAATAGTGCAATGGTTTAAGAAGGGATGCATGACCCATCAGAGAACTATAAATCAGTGCCTTGAAGTATTAAAAATTCGTGGCGAAGATCGCGATAGTCGAATGCAGGTGATTAGAAACCGTGGTAAGTGATGCCCAAGTGGTGGCTCGTGCACTTCTACTTCTCTGTCTAATAAAGCTCCTACTAACGTCATAAATTGATTGAAAGCTATTCAAATAAAATCTCCTATCCGTATCACGACAACAGTCCTCGTTCATGAACAACCGGCTTCGCTATTAGCATCGCCAGCATCATCGTCAACTCCATCGCCCCCACAACAATCAGTCACCACTACCGGCATCATTTACTCCTCAGCCACAGCGAGGTGTGAAAAGACTGTACGAGGAGGAAGCAGAGTCTAAGAATGGTAGGTTCTATAACTATATTATATATTTTTTATTGACAAGAATTTCATTTAATACTTATTATTCATGTTTATAGTAAAAAACCCGACAATCGCGAAGATTTAGCCGTTATGCGACAACAGCTAGACGCCTTATCCGCGCAGTTTGCGGCGCTGCAGAAAAAAATATCGCAACCTCCGGTTATCACCATATTCGATAAAGAGGATGTTGTGATAAAAAAAGAACCGGCTTCACCACCACCACCACCACCGCCACCTATGGAGGAGCAAGTTGATATATACTCCGAAAATAACATGCTTCTAATGTCTCCTGAAGTGCAGGAGTGCATTTGTTAAATATACCTTTTTAAACTTGATAATAAAAAACATGTTTTATATCGCAATAAAGTATCCCTATTTTACTCATCCTTCGCAAAATGACTCTCTTTAAACCTAAGGTGGGAATGTAGGGCCTAGATGATAATAAAAATAATAATTTTCGGGTATAATACATATTTATTATAAGTAAGATCGACAGCTTTGAGTAGAATGATGCGTTTTATTGGTGTGTTTCTTAATTTTCCCGTAAAATTTCCTAACTATATCATTGTTCTTATTATAATTTGTTGAAAAAAGTCTTGAAACTGTTGCATTGTGTATCCGCGAGACTTATAATACAAAAAGTAGACAGTACTGCCCGCAAACTTCAGTTTCATATTCTTATAAGCTCTGACTGCATTGTATAAATTAACATCCCTCGGTCTCATACGTATCGTTGAATGGATAGACGCGTTATAGCCCTTCACCAAGTCTTGAATTACGTTAATATATCGTTGACTATTTTTGTGTGTAAAGTATCTGTACAGTTTTTCCACAAGAGTTCTATTAAAACGTTCAAGTAAACTCGCTTTTGCGTCAGAATTCTGTGTAGCATAAAAATATACATTTTTATTTTCTAAAAATTTCTGAAACTTCTGTTCGACAAATTCTTTTCTTTTTAATTTTTGAGGTACACTCTCGATAACATTAGCTACTAGATTGTCTTTCAAGGATTTCTCTTCATCGTCGTTGCTGGTGATTGTTGTTACTATTGGTGCAGTCGATTCCGCATTATCCACTATGGGGAGCGCTATCGTCTTTCTCGAAACTTTAGCAAAAAATAAATATCGCTGTAGAATCGTAACGTTTCCATTTTTCGTCGGCCTGCAGTTTGGATCGTAATATTTCATCCATATCTCGGTCCATTTCAAGTAAATGATCGCGTTCTTTCGGGAGCCGTCCCCGCTGCAAATTCTCCAGTTTCATGCGGGATCAAAACCATCTTCTTTGCATGCTCCATCTTTCAATTATTTATTCCAAATACTTTTGATCCAAGAATCGATAATAAAGGCCCTAACAATAAAGGCAGGAAGCCTGATCCTTTTTCAATGAGTAGGTTCTTCTTTCCGTTCAAGGTACCCTTGTTACATGTCAGTTTACGAAGATTTTTTTATGTTTGGCGAAATGCTTTTTCTCTTCGGAAGTAAGTCGTACCCCACCGTCTAGGAGATTAAGAGCGCATTCGCAGATAACACGGAACCAACTTTGAATCTGCTACTTTGAGTACAGCACGCCGATGCTCCGGTACTAATTTACACGGAGCCTACAGGGTGTGGATGTTTTTTGCAGCGCATCTCAGGCTAATAGTTTAAGGACGACGAATACCGCTTGCTTTATGCTCCTTAGGAACGTAAGCAATGTGCGCTGCATCGTTTGGAAATAAACACGTTCGCACTCGACAATTTTCAGATGTAGCCTGTTTGAGATCCAAAAGTAAATAGCCGTGAGGTATCAGTGTCGCGTCGTAATAAGCATCTTGAAGAAATCTGGGATTGGCTGGATAAACCTGGCGTGCAAAATGTTGAATCTGTGATCGGTCTCGTGGGTTTCTGAAAAGAACAATATAGCTAGCGTTTAAAGATATATCACGCTGACCTCGTCCCTGACGAAAATTATTTTGGGTAACGAAGAATACGCTTAAGTTTTTATGATGAAAATCTTTTTCAAAAATATTAACAATCTGCTCATTAGATCCCTGCATCATGTCGTCTGTAATTGTCAGTCTGGGGTGTTCTCTGGTAAAGTCCGAGCAGGAAGGTAACCCCTCCTTAACCTCAACACTTTCCGAATCCTTCGAATGATAAAGAGGCTGTGATTCGGAATAATACCAGATAATTCTAGAAAATTTAACATCGCTCATATCCTCGATATAATTTATAAAGTTTTTAACGAAATGGCTTTTTCCGCGTGAACTAGGTCCTGCCACAAAGGCCAACCATGGGTGGACCCAGCGAGGGATTCATAACTTGACACAATCAAGCGTACTAGAAAACTGTCAAGTTTTTCAAAGTGTTTTGTTTAAATACTGTAACGTTTATCAGTAGTCCAATTTCGTACGCTCCTTATGGGTGTACGAAATGGGATGTAGATAAGTGCTCGGGGCTGGCGGCTTTAATAATTTAGGCGACACAGGATTAAATGATAAAATAAAATCACAAAAATTTATTAACTTATCGATGACAGGTATAACACTTTCGTGACGTGAATCGATTACAATCGTTTAGTATAAATATCGGTAGTGTAGAAAAGGAGCGTCAGGGCCGCGTCCTATACTTGTTGTCTATTCCTATCTCTGTCTTACCGGCCTGTGCGGAACAGAGGCAGCACCTGTGTCAGTCTTTTAGCCCTAGTGGCACTCTCCCTAGCTATTGGCTCTAGCACTTCGTGCGAATTGACTAATCACGGTGAGGATATAGATCGAAATTAATATGGCGGCAACTGAAGTTTCTGAGGTGGATCGCAATGTTCTCCTCAGAACTTTTTCTCTGCACTGCGAGCTCGGCTGAATAGCGAACGCTAGTATGCTGTAATCTTTGACAAAATCATTGACAACGATTTTACGTAATCTATGCTCTATCCCCAACGAGCATAAATCGAGCTTAAATACTCTTTCACGAATTTACTGTTCCACGGATTTAAGTTACGCGTTGGTACTTGCTGAATCCAAATACTCAGACTCCTCAGAATAAGACGATGATTCTCTAACTTGATTTGAAATGTACTATTTAATTAATAGCAATGCTATTTTGATTAGCGAAAAGCGCTAATCCTCTAGCGGATTATTTTCTATTATTTTTCTCAGATTGACTTTCGGGAATTGTTTTTCATCTGTCGGCGAGTGTTGACACCATGGTAGAATCAGACCAGGTATGTTCAGTTCGTGGACACATTTGCGACTACTTCTGCGCAGCCCGAAGATTCCGCCATTTTTTAGTGTTGTATATTTATATTGTCTTATGTGTCCCATCCATAACCCCTTAAAGGCGACAATTTGAATAACAATCCCGTCGTGTGCAGCGAGAAGCTGCAAAAATAGAACCGGGATTAAAAAAAGTCTAATTCCTGGTCTGAAATATTTTTCGTTTCCTCGAGATGAGAGAATTGCTGGGAAGTGGATTGAAGCGTGTGACAACCCAAATATTAACATCAAGTACGGTGAGTTATACACTCAGTTGCAAATTTTAAATTAAATAAATCGATAATATTTTTTGTAATTTTTTTTACTCAATAAATTAAATGCGTCTTATATAATATAGAGAGATGTTAATTGTAATTAGAAATAATATTTGTTACGACGGTTTTCAACAGTTAAAACTCTGCGCCTTGTTTCAAATTACGCGGCAACAATGACTGAATCTTCGGGCAGCAGCTTATTGGTTCTCTGGGACGTAGATGCGTCAGAACATACCTGGTCTGATTCTACCATGGTTGACACTAGCCGCACGTCCTTATTGTTCGTTTGCCCCGAGTGCGCTCTCAGTACAGGAATACCGAGAGGTTGATCAATTTGTCACGTTAGAATACTAAGAAAATATTTTTTAGATTTCGTATTGCTACTGTTACGTCCGAACCAGAATGGAGGCCTAGTCTGGTGCCTTTACCGAACTGTAACACACTATTACTTTGCCCTCTTTTGAGTCAATGCTTGCACACTTTACTCGGGATTGGGCTATGCTTCTGATTACCGTAAGAAGAATGAATAAAGTTGAAAATATGAGTGAATTCAATTCTAAAGATACTAAAACAAAATAAAAACCCGACACCAACTAAATAATTCGAAACTTAGAAAATTCTAGCATCTACTATGATTCAACAAATTTTAAAAAGTTCCTCCACCAGGTATAATAGTTATGGTTTGCTTACCTCAACGTCTGATGATGATGATGGTGATGATGATAATGATAGGGGAAAAAATGGGGCATTTAAAAATAAAAAAAAAACAAAGTCGAAGTAAATTAACAAAATGAACACAATTTATTATAGATGCAATTAGAGAAACTGAACAACTAGTCTGCCTGATGGATCAGCTAAGAATGAGAGTGAGTCTTGGAGGATTTGATGGACCTTAGTTAGCGGTGGTGGATTTTTGGGGTAGGACTGAGTAGGAATTTTTAGGAAAAAGAGTATGTGGTGGTTAAGGAAGTTATCTCATTGGAAATTTTGAAGGGGAAGCTTCGTAAGGGGTAAAGGATTTTCTGAATCAGGATTAGGCAAGGATGATTTTTTCGGAGATGAGTAAGGAATGTAGTGGAGTTTTCAAGGAAAAGTCGTAAAATCAGGAATGTCCGGTATCGGTGCACATGTGCACTTGAAAGAAATCACTAACAGTCAGGGCTGTTGTTTAGGTACAATTTTTTATACATGTATCCTCTTGAAAGGTTCATCTCGCGTTTCCCAAAACCTGGGGCCCATAAGCAAGATAGCCACTTCCAAGGGTCACTATGTGAAGGAAACCAGACTCCACTGATTGGCCTTTTGATATTTAGTTATCGACCACGGATGTGGAACCTGATTTCTCACGTGGACGTAACACCTTTCCCCCTAAAACGAATGTCGGGGATACAATCCAGACATTCGTATCAGTGGAAGCGTTATTTCCCAATACAATTGATCAGAGGTTAGATGTCACAGCCGAAGATTACAATTCTTAAAATATAATGAAACTACCATGGAAAATACAATTATAATGGAATTAATGCTTGAATTGAAAAGAAATTTACTAAAACTGGCCGACACCTAACCCTTGATTTAGGAATTAATAATAGGATTACAATTATAAGGATACTAAGATCAGCTATAACTAAAAAGAAAGAGACAATGAAATAATTAAATCTAATTCCAAACAAAGTAAATAGGTAAACGATAGTACTGGTACTTAATAATATTAGGGGTAATAATAATAATGATAAAAGCAGAAATAATATTAATAATAGTAGTAGTAACAATAATGATGATTATAATAAAATGAAAATAATACTAATAATAGTATTTTAAAATTCGAGAGAAATATAAATATGATCTACAACATAACCTATGCACACACACACACACACTCACATACTTAGTCTATACACCTGTTGCACTATTTAATTGTCCTCTAGACCAGATTCGGTCTCTTCGTAGGGCGACCAATCATCATCGAGGAATTCGCCTTCCTAGACCGTGGTTCCCCTCTGACCTCTCTAGCCTAGGTCAGACTCAACTATCAGGTCCTGCAAGGTGGGCTCCATTCGTAGAAGGTGATACAGGGTGACCCAGGAAGTTCCGTCCAGGTTTGTCCGGTTGACGTGAATCCAAACTCTGGATATCCCCACTGCCTCCCGGAGAAGGTGACAGGACTCCACTGTCCACCATCTACCTGCCAGGGGCCTGATGCTGCTTAGTCCACATAGTAAAGCGGCCCACGGAATTGTCGTGAAAGCTTTGGGAAGGTAGTGAAGGCGGGAGTCGTTCACCCACATGTGACTACCCTTGTCCCCCAGGATAATTCGGGCTCGATCATTGATCCGATCCGATATAATTACTCGGCACCAGATTCCTCCTGCGTATGCAGCTCCTAGTCCTTCAAAGTGGATGTCTGCTGACTCCATCGGCCGAAGTGCCTTTTCGACCTGCCCATAATACGTGCGGAGCAGATTATCCATGGTCTGATCGTTTTCTTTCAGCCCGCATGGCTGCACCCAGAAGGATTTCGGTGTCGAAATAGTGAAAACAATCCCCAGGAAATCCTCTCCCAAGTTAGAGATTTCAATTGCTTTTGCATGGAGAGCAAAATCGTGGTGCTCCAAGTGTGCCATGATGACTGTAACAGTGTGGTGTGCTTTAGATATGTTCAAATCATCTAATTCGTTCTAAATATCTACTACCAAGTGTACACATTTGCCGTTACTTCCTATAAAACCAGCTAAAGCCGTCGACCTTATATTAGTATGATTATGTTACAGTCCAGTTATAATGATATTACCCATATTATAGCTTCCAGTATTATGGATTCTGTTACAGATATCACGTGATACTTCTTTTATATATTGATGCTTCCCGTTGGAAACAGTACTAGTATGTGAAAATATGTCAAATTTAAATATAACTCGATCTATCTCTATTTTGCATTGCATTACCTTGACTGTACGGAAATCATTAATTTGTAAGACTTGTAAGTATACTTTAGTTGAGTTTGCTTTCTGAGGCGGTACATCGCAATTTCCTACGTCTAACAATGACATGGTCGTGACGTTTGCGGTTACTCCCACAGTCATAGTCGACCAGGGAATCTACGGCATGGATGTTCCATAGCACGCCTAACATTACTGCAGCCAAACCAATGAATTTCTTCATCTGTAATTTATAGATTGTTTTTTATATACTATTGTTTGATATTTGAATGTTTCAACCTATTTGTATGAACGATCTTAGTATTCCTATTTATCCTTATTCTAACATTATTTCTATTCAATATTTCTAGGACTTCATGTGGTCCTGTATATTGATCACCTAATTTTCCTGGTGATCAGGATAACAATAACAAATCACAAATAAACAGGATAAAAATAACAATAATAACAATAACAGATAACAATCAATAGACCAGAGTCGGCTTCTTCTTAAGGGGTCCAGTCAACATCGAGGGGTTCGCTTTCCTCAATGGTGATTCCCCTCGGTCCTATCTGGCCTAGATCAGCCTCAATTATTAAGCTCTGCATCGTAGGCTCCATTCGCAGGCAATGGTACATTGTGACCCAGGAACTTCCATCCGGATTCCTCCGATCCACCTGGATCCAGATTCTTTCCAATCCAACTGTTTCCCGGAGAAGATGGCAAGAATCTACCGTCCATCGTCGACTTGCCAGGGGTCTTACGTTGTAGAGGCCGCACAACAAAGCGACCCACGGGATGGTGGTGAAATCTCTCAGGAGGTAGAGAAGGCGGGAGTTATTCACCCACATTTGTCAACCTTCGTCACCCAGGGTGATCCGAGATCGGTCATACACCCGATCCGTTATTATGACTCCGGCATCAGTTCCCTGCAATGCGTATTGCTCCTAGGGCCCCAAACCGGATGTCCTCATGGTTCATAGGCCGTCTAGCACCTCTGATCTGCTCATAATATGTGCGGAGCAGGTCGTTTATGAGCTGGCCTTTTTCCCTTAGCGTATGCGGTTGTACCCAAAAGGATGTTGGTGACGAGATTGAGGAGACTCCCCCCAAATCCGGGATCTCTATTTCTTTCGCATGGAGAGCGAAGTCACGATGTTGTAGATGTGCCATGTTGACTGTAACAGTGTGGTGTGCTTTAGATATGTTCATATTTTCTAATTAGTTCTAAATATCTACACTGTAAAAAATTATTGTACATTCACCATATTAATTATTATTACATTTACAAACTTAGTATAAAACATTCGGATTTATATACTCGGTGCTGTACCATTAATGCACATGTATTAAAGTTAACAAAATAGCATTGAGAATAATATATTTAACGGCTAATTAAGAGACATTCATGATTAAAAATTACAAACTTGGTGTATCAATACGATTAGTTATTGACTCGTTTATGAAAATTAATACACGGACTTAAATATTCACTCACTGAATTGAATATTAAAATACATGGATTTTATATTTCTAAAAAAAATGATGCTAGTGTTATTGACGAAATTTCAGTTACTCATTATCGGAAAACAAAAGACTAACGTTTTCGCGATTTCAGTTACACGAGTAACTGAAAATTGCAAAACTGCTTCGAATATCCATAAATTCTACTACATAAATTTCCTATAAACCTAGCTAAAGACGTCGATCTTATATCAGTATGATTATGTTTTAAACCATTTATAACGGCATTACCCATATTATAAGTTCCGGTATTGTGTATTCTATTGCAAGTATCTCGTGATACTTTTTCTATGTATTGGTGCTTCCCGTTTGAAACAGTACTAGTATGTGAAAACATACCACATTTACAGACAACCCGATCTACTTCTATTTTACATCGCATTACTTTGACTGCATGGAAATCATTCATTTGTAAAACTTGTACATATACTTTAGTTGCGTTCATTTTCTGAGGTGGTACATCGCAATGCCCTACATCTAATAATGACATGGTCGTGACGTTTACGGCTTTAGTCCCACAGTCATAGCCGACCAGGGAATCCACGGCATGGATGTTCCATAGTACGCCTAACATTATTGCAGTCCAAATGATGAATTCTTTCATCTGTAATTTATAGATTTTTCCTATATACTATTGCTTGATATTCGAATGCTTTAACCTATTTGTATGAACGACCTTAGTATTCTTATTTATCCTTATTCTAGCTTTGTTTCTATTCAATATCTCTAAAACCTCATGTGGTCCCGCGTATTGTTCACCTAATTTTCCTGGTTTTGAACCTTTTAACAGGAATACATAATCTCCCTCCTTAAAGGATTTTGGATTTATCTTTTTGTCATAATGCTCGTTTGACTTTTCTTTTGCACCTATTAAATTTCTTCTAGCAGTTTCTTGGATCTTATGGATTCGTGTTACTAGATCGATAAGATAGTCATCATACTGTTATGCCCCTCTATTATAAAATAACCATTAAGGAACCATTACCCTGAAGATTCCCTACCTTTCCTATCATAAAACTATCCTTAATCCCAAAAATATACAAACCCTTGTTCCCCGCATTTTTAAAATAGGAATTTCCCAATTACACAAAAAAAAAACCTTCCTTGCTATTTCTCTTTCCCGTTAGACTAAGTTTACCTTATTAGAAAACGTAACATCTAAGTTTAGTTTTAGTCGTGAATTTGTAAGAGAAGGTTCTCTAGAGAAATAAAGTAAAACATTGTCTCTTCTACACTGATTCTTTAATTAACAAAATCCGTTCGTGAAGTCATAGCGGCGGAATCTTGTATGCCGTATTGAATATATGACGATATAGTTCGCCACAGTATAACAATATGTTGCTGTCTTCTCTCCCTCATGCAATGGCTCACTTGAAAGCAACCTGGCTATCTTTCCAAACACCAACTCGTAAGGAGTATGTTTTGTTCCTTCATGAACACTGGTATTATAGTTATAAATAGCAAGGTCTACCCATTCATTCCAATCGGTTTCTTTGGTTACGTATTGCTTGAAATATTCACCTAGGGCATGGTGCGATCTCTCGAGTGAACCATTGGATTGAGGACGAAAAGCTATGGTTCTAAATTTTCGAATTTTAAAGCGCTTAGCTAATTTACGCATTATATCACTAAGGAAATTCCGTCCTTGATCAGTGAGTACTGATTTTGGTGCTCCAAATATACAAATAAATCTTTTTACAAATTCATCAGCTACTGTTACTGCTGTCATATTTGGTAATGATATAGCTAGACTGTACTTTGATAACTGGTCTTGTATAGTCAGTATGTATTCGTGGCCGTTTTTAGTCTTTGGCATTGGATCCACAATATCCATAGCAATTTTATCAAATGTGGAATCGGGAGTGTCAGTAATAATCATAGGCTGTTTTGTCTTTGCTCTTACTAGTTTCTTCAATTGGCATTGCAAACATTGGTGTATGAACTGTTGAACATCTGACTTTAAATTTCGAGTTCGATATGTCTTTGATACACCCCGATGTTCTCCTATGGGTGAGGAATGCATCTCCTCAAGTATCGTCTCCCGCTGTTGCAAAGGAGGATACTTTCTCATATATTCTCGTCGTAAAATCAGGAATGTCCAGTATCGGGGCCCGTGTGCACTTAAAAGAAATCACTAACGGTCAGGGCTGTTGTTTAGGTACAATTTTTTGTACATGTATCCTCTTGAAAGGTTCATTCGCATTTCGTAACGTTTTCTTTCTTAAACTGGGCGTACACGATTTTTCCCCAAGACTGTTATCTAAAACTGCACCACTCCCAAAAATCCTAGGACCTATTGCGTTAGCCATTGTGCGATAATAAGAAAAAACTCATAGGTCTGTGGAAGGGATGTTCCCATTTTTGACTACTGCGTGGTAGGGGTAGTTCATCCTTTTCATAAATAGTGGATAGAGATGGTACAGCACTTCAGTACTATTCGGTTGCTACCCTTCTAAGACGGCCACAAATAGTACAATGGAGAAAGATTTAAGAAAAATGTTGCAATACCACCCCTTGACATCGATCCTCAAGGATTTGATTCGCGAAGAAATTCTTCCAACGAGTGACCCTAATACAAACTGCAGAGTGTTACGTCGCCTTTTTGAGAACGCGAAAATAGAAAAAAATAGTGCAATGGTTTAAGAAGGGATGCATGTCCAATCAGAGTACTATAAATCAATGCCATGAGGTATTAAAAATTCGCGGTGAAGATCGCGATAGTCGAGTGCGGGTGATCAGAAACCGTGGTAAGTGATGCCCAAGTGGTGGTTCGTGCACTTCTACTTCTCTGTCTAATAAAGCTCCTACTAACGTCACAAATTTATTCGCAGCTATTCAAATAAAATCTCCGTTATGCGACAGCAGGTAGACGCTGTATGTGCGCAGCTCACAGCGCTGCAGGAGAAAATATCACAGCCTCCGGTTATCACAATATTCGATGAAGAGGATGTGGTGATAAAAAAAGAACCGGCTTCACCACCACCACCCCACCCACCACCTATGGAGGAACAAGTTCTTGATATATACTCCGAAAATAACATGCTTCTAATGTCTCCTGAAGTGCAGGAGGCACATTTATTAAATATCGACGAAGCAGTCAAAAATATACCTTTATAAACTGGATAATAGTAGTATTAGTAATAAGAATAACTGTACAACAATATTAATAATAAAAACATGTTTTATATCGCAATAACGTATCCCTCTTTTACTCTTCCTTCGCAAAATTACACTCTCTTTAAATCTAAGGTGGGAATTTAGGGCTGTTATGGCATAAGCCACATTGTGAAACACATCATCCCGAATCATTCAGCAAGCATTTCGCAATGATACCCAGGCTAAAGATCACATCCTATCACTCCACATACTTTGAGTCATCCTAGACCACATTACGCATCCCTATCCTAATATATGTATATGTAATATATATATTTTTATTACTATTACTCGTACACTCCAAGAACACAACCGTTCGGCTCAACAACAAACTATTAACTGACTCTTGTCTCCTCTATTCGCCGAAAAACTCCCCTTCCAAACACACCCCTTCCACTCTCAGTGGTCACTCGGCTTCTTGTCTCGCTCTTCCCGCCAACAATATATACATATATCAAAGTGCATTTCTGCAACCTCTGACACATCTAGCCGGAGCTGAATGCTCAATATGCTTAGTCTTACTCTAAACTCAACGACAGCGGAACAAAGTTATTCCCACAAAGGTTTTGCTGGACCATAATACTCTATAAAATAAACCCTTCGAGTATTCGTGCTTATTTCTTCCAAGGAAGATCTCCCTTCGAATATCATTCAAAATCCGAATCCCGAGGCCTGGGTTTCACGCTACGCATAGTTTGCCTAAAAACCAAACTATAACAATGTCATCACACGAAACGAAACAAAAACGTTTAAGAGTAATTTTGTGAAGCGCCGGTTAGTTGATAACTACGATTCAGTACCATACGGTATGTTGGAAATTTATGTAATTTTAAACTACGATAATATCCCACGGTTATGTACACTTTTAAGGAATAATAAAAATAAATAAAATGTTCACAGTCTGTAACGTTTCCTTCTTAAAGTGGGTGTGTAAATTATCTTTTATCTAAAAACACACCACACCCTCAAGAAGTCCTAGAACCTATTGCGTTAATCATTGTGCGATAAGAAGGGGAAATTCGTAAGGCTGTGGAAGGGATGTTAGCATTTTGACTACCGTGTGGCAGGGGTAGTACATTCTTTTTATAAATACTGAATAGAGATGGTGCAGTATCTTCAGTACAGTCTACAACCGTCTAAGAGTGACAGCACCCG
>JARPRH010000909.1:24255-35654 GCA_031763665.1 Calameuta haemorrhoidalis
CATACAGACTGCACTGATGGCAGGAAGTGACGATGCACATGTTGCAGCCGTTTGGTACTGCTGCAAACCCCAATGCAGATGGAACCTCATTGTCTCGAGTTAAACTGCGAATTGCATAGGACACATTTTGAAATTCAGGTCGAGATCACCTGCCGCACTCGGTCTTTACAGCATCTCTCTCTCTCTCGCATTAGTAGATCTGCATTTTAATTAATTATACGACAATGCACTCGTACTGCATTCTATTCTCTACCCACGATGCACTTTCCTCAGGATCCAACTGCACCACCTTATCATCTCAGTTGCAAATGCAGTGCATTATACGAAACAGAATTTTTTTCATCTGATGCGAAGATGAATTTTTTTTGAAAAATTTTTTCCTCTGTTTACCACGTTCAGAAACTCTAATACTTGGAAATTGAAAAGTCACTCAATTAGGGTAACACCGTTGATAGAAATTTTTCAGGCTGATTACACAGTTTTTTTGGCAATGTAGGTAAACGCGTTGGAAATTCTCGTTTTTGTCATCAAATTCACTGTAGCTGATCTCACGGGTCAATTTTTTTTTAAATTCATACTCAAGATACTGACAAAGTTTTTGTGTGTATTTTGCGATTACGATAATACTCAATACAAACAATAATCGGTAGAAAAGAACGGATGCTGTATTGGTCACTGATAAGGAACGTGATACCAGAAGAGTCTTAATGGAGGTTACGACCCAGTTCCTTCTGTCTATTCCGAGCGAACCTGAGTAGTAGAGAGGCACACCCTGAACCTGTGAACGTGAACGAGAATCTTGGGTCGAGCTTAGATAAATAGCGATCGATGAATCGATGTCGTGAACGAGTAAAGAAGCTGGATTGCTGTACCTATAAAAGATTGATAAGAGATTCCTTATCGGTTCAAGCCTCAATAGCTGATTGTGCCCAACGATAGCTCAAACTTATTGATTATTGATTGATAGCTTAACGAGCAATTAACACACAGTAATCCCTAACGGGTATGATCAATTTGGTCCATTGTAAATGTCAAAACTTTGAATTATCATAAAATCTCGATTATTAAGATAAAATGAATTTTTGAGAATATTTTCGAAAATTCAGTAAATCAATTTAGAACGGTACTTTGCCAAAGTGATTTCAGGCGCTGACATGTGAACTGGCCTCAATATCTATTTAGTACTTAACTCGGGAGGCTGTATGGACCAGTGCTCGCTGATGCAGTTAATACAAAGTCGAAAGAGCGGATTAGCACGGGCTCGCGATATTGGAGAAACTCAAATACAAACCGAGGTTAAATATCAAAAAATGGTGGTAAAAATAAGCACTGTTTATTCGTCTTGTACCAGTAGATTTTGTCAAGGAAAAACCTTGCGGTATTGATAAGAAAGCATGGCGTTATCATTCATTAAGATTTTACGTGTTTGACGTAAACGCGAATAATTCGTATTTAAATTTCTTTTTTTTTTCTCTTTTTTTTATGAATATTCTCAGAAATTTCAACGAACACTCCAGATCTCTTGGGTTTCTTGCTGGTCTTGTCGTCTTGGAAGTTGACGGTTTATTCTTGGCAGCATCCAGCGATCCGCCAAGTCCTTGTGACGGCTGTTTGCGCCAATCAGAATCTTCTTACATCATATGATCAAAGTGGCACAGCCATATCGATCAATGATACCATATCGATTGATCGTCGCTTATGGATTTTACTTCGATCTGCACTTTGGAAATATATTCGAGCTACTTATTATATCAAGCTTTTTACATTTATAGGCTTATGACCCTAGGTCACTTTAATTTGGAAAAAAACAAAAAAATTCTCCTAAAGTCACACATAAGGACATGAGTGTTCAAGAGGATGTTACAAATTGGACGAAACGTGGAAACACGAGGTGTCATTTTGCTAATACGATTTTACTCATATGAATTCACATAACCGTATAAATTGCTCGGTAGAGACACTGTATAGATATATATATTTATTACATGACTGTGTACTGTGAATTTTTGAAATTTAATTCAAATTTGCATAAATACACGATTTTACATAAAAATAATAAATAAAGGACAAAGTCGAATTTTTTCTAAACTTTACTCGCCCTTATGGACTTTTTCAAAGTAATTCATTAGTCATACAGATAATAACGTGCGCGTTATATATGTCGATGAGATTCCTTATTCAATCACATATGTATACATATGTACATATTAATTATATAGTTATACCAGCAATGCAAATCAGTATGCACTCAATCGTATCAATAATGAACACTTTAATGAACGATACATTCATATTAATTGCATCCAATTAAAAAGTCAAAACCTTTGTTCCATATATGATCTTCAAAATATATCATACGTGTACCTTACTACATACGTGACATACGAGTTCGCGTATGTAGCTTTTATTATTACTTAGCAGAACCTGTTCTCCCTTGACGAACCATGGATGCGCAATTTGATAATTGCATTGACCTTAGCCTTCGCTGCAGCAGAATGCAGTAGCGGCTTGATTCGCTATCCGCAGCATTCGCAATGTTATCACAGAGTAACGAAAAATTTGATAAAAATTTTCTCACCCTTCGAAAAATTTTTAATCGGCACACATGCTGATTTTAATGTAACAGCGTGATACGCTCTGTTCGTACAACGTCGCGTGTATCGTGACTGAAGAATACATGTTTCAAGGAAATTTGAAAAAAAAAATCAACATTAAATCTCGGAAAAATAAATAAGCAACCATGTGTGTGAACATATCCTCGTACCAGGCACCGGCTGGTAGCCTCGTGAAACGTTACCTTGAAGGAACCTTGGAAAATTTTCAGACTTACATATATATACAGTCAGTGACGTCACTAACTTTGCTTCGTCGTAAACTGAATTTCGGTATCAGACTGATCTTCGCTTGTTTACGTCATAACGTATGCGGACACGTCGTTTCCCTACTGAAATTCAAATTTCAAATCTTCTGCCGCTACATGAATACTGATACTTCTGGCTTGCTCATATACTACGTCCTTGCTAACAGTCGTATGTCAATTCGTTACATTTTTTTTAACTATTTATAACAGCATAATTTGAGCACGGTAATTGAATTAGCCTTCGTCACTTGAACGGACTGCGGGAGAGGGGTAGGTCAGTCTGCACTCGTATCACTGATATCAATTTTATTTTTTTTTTTTACACTCAGGACAATTGTCATAACCACTGTGTGTTTGTAACCACTATTTTTCGTTATGTCTGAGTTAGCACGAATATACTTGCATGATCCATTTTCAAATTCCATGTAAAATTTTTGAAAAAAAAAAATGAATTTTTGATTCGGAGTTTGATTTTGAATTATTTGATTAGATCATACGTAGATTTGTAATTTCACGTACTACATGATTGATTATCAGCCTCGCCCCTGTACCAATGTGTTATCTAAACCGCCATTAAATTCACACCGGACAAGATCACGTACAAACATATTCTTGGACAATAGCGCAATTCACACTGATCGTTCATCCGCTCAACGGTGTAATAACTCAGGTCCATTCTGGAGGCACAGAGTGAACGCGAGACACATACGAGTCACGTATGTTGCTCTTGGAAAAAGGACAGACTGTTGGACTACAGCGACGAATCGATTTTTCCAAATTTTTTGAAAAAAAAAATGGATTTGTTGCTCTTGGAAAAAGGACAGACTGTTGGACTACAGCAACGAATCGATTTTTCCAAATTTTTGAAAAAAAAAAATGGATTTTTTGCTCTTGAAAAAAGGACAGACTGTTGGACCACAGCGACGAATTGATTACGTCACGACGATTGGTCGACGAAATAAAAAAAAAAGTCAAAATTAACTTCAAAAATTTTATGCCTCAGTTATCAAAGATTTTAAGCTCGGACGTGACAGCTGTCAAATATACCGGATATTACGTATACTCAGAGCAATCCTGAAAATTGAAGGAGCCACGTACACATACACAATCTCGCCATCAGTCACGACGTCGACTATGCGATTCCACGTAGCCTAATATGGCGTCGCGACGACCAACATACAAGTGGGCGTCAGAAGCCACCTATTACCCACATGGTACCAGTATATCCAATTTAATGTATATTTATTCAAGATATCACGGGACACGTTAATTTATTATATACATATACATAATATACGTAATACACAAAGAGGAAGGGAGACCAAAAATATATAAGCCAAACACTTGTTCAACTGTTATTATTCTATATACGTACTTCAGATACAGATTATGTCTACAATCATTTTCATAATCACTATCCACTCAAGTACCTGCTTCTCTTATCGGTTTCTTCAAGTATTTCTGATCAATGATCTTTTAACAGGCTTCAATAGAAATTAATAAATTCAATTGTACCAGGTATTTTTATTTTTCAAACAAATTATTTAATTTTCCCAATTACACCAATAATTGATTTTTATTTTTTACAACTTTTTTTCTCTAAGCTCAATCTTTTAAAACGGCACAGGGACCAATTGGCTAAAGTCAACTTACGCCCTGCGTAAACGCAATACCCCCCCTCCCCACCTACATACATATGTAATGTGGCACCAGTGTCATTCACAAAGGCGCTACGTAACAAGCACACACCCCACTCGACGTCGTTCTCATTGTCATGTCGTGGCACATTCCTAAAGGCAACTCCCTGGAAGCAGCAGAGCCAGTGCCTTCATGTGGACTGACACTTACGTTAGATACCTGGCTTATCTCTATGTACTTTCGTCAACATTATACACGTCAATATCAATGGTACAAAAATATATCGCATACAGATGCACGTGTAATATAATATTCCAACACGTAATGTATTCCTCCAGTATCGCTTTGTCTTCGAAAAGTTAACCAACTGGTACAGCTTTTGGAAATACTCGATTGGCGTGTACGCTATGAACATAGGTAGAGTCCCTGCATGCGACAGAGACTGAATTCGAGAAAGATTAAAATTAGTAAAAAAAAAAGAGTAGCAATTTCATTTCTATTAGAATGAAAAAAAGGGAGTCTTATCTAAATATAATAATTAATTAGTTTTATCCAATTAAGGATCATTGGTCACTAAATAGTTGTTGTTATTATTAACGATCGATTAACCGCGTCTGATTTGGTATCGCTAACGAGTCGTAACGAGTGATAAGAAAGAAAAGGAGGAATGTTAAATGTTTTTTTTTAGTCTTATCGTTATTTATCTTCTCGCTACTTGTTACTGGTTTTTCGTGAATTTAAATCATTTGGTTTTGATTGATGGAAGATTTTAAGACTTGGTGATAAGTAAACAAGGGAAGTATGTTCATCTGTAATTCATGTTGGAAAATTGACTGGTCCATATGTCTAATGTGCATTATAGTGAAAGAGGTGATGATCATTCTGGATGCTGCGATATACTGGTATCTACTTCAGGGTTCGTCATTCAGGTATCACAGATGGCAATGGACCAGTGGGTATTGGGAAACGTATGGAAGCATACGTGGTCATAGATGGTCGAGGAGGTCCATTTATGCCGGTGTGATTGGCCGAGTGGCTGGGTCGGCTGCTCTCGAGGTTGATGTCCGAAGTCAGCGCCAACATTCCGATTCCCTCTTTTCCTTCCTCTCGATTCTCTCCGACATCCTCCAAGCAAATCGTCTCGCGTTACCACCTATGGAGAAAGCATCTCTTTATCCCGTTAGGATTTTCAGTAGTGTTGATTTTGAGATGAAAATTTTTTTTTTGAAACGCGAGGCTGACTTTTTTAGGATTTTTGTTTTTTCTATTTTTTTTTAACGCGTCTAACATTCTGCTAGCAAATGGTCTTCGGGACAATGGTGAACGTTCTGAACGCGGAAAACGGGGCCGTACGTAACGACGGCACAATAATAGCAGTGCAACGGAACCATCTACGTCATCTTCTGGTTTTGCTATTAATAAGATTAAGGGAATTCTCTATTTTGGATACTTGTTATAGACTGTTGCAGGGTCCGGATGGTTTTACTTGATAGGGAGTTTTAATGGATTTTTGAAAATGTTGCGTAATTTTTCGTGACGTCAGTCGATCATTGACCTTGATAACGATTTCTCTTGTCACCGAGATCGAGAGAAATGGGAAACAAAAAAATTTTCATTATTCCGTGAAATTAGGTGTTTCTCAGAAAAATTTATTTTCATGGTTGATGGTACAGAATTTTTTTAAAATGGATTTTCGAAATCTTGGTATGTATGGGTAATGCAAAACTCCACTGTTAATTGTGCGACACTGAGGTCGCGATAAACGTGAATTATAATGCCTGAGTAAACATAGGACGGGACGTGATAAAAAATCCGAGGAAATATCGTTAACACGTGTCAGTGTTTATGGCTCCAGCGGCAAGAATAAGGATGGAGGAACAACACCA
Source organism: Calameuta haemorrhoidalis (assembly GCA_031763665.1). Taxonomy (NCBI): domain Eukaryota; kingdom Metazoa; phylum Arthropoda; class Insecta; order Hymenoptera; family Cephidae; genus Calameuta; species Calameuta haemorrhoidalis. The sequence goes on from JARPRH010000909.1 coordinate 30,640, forward strand.
ATAAATAATTTCGTTCCCATTTCCATTTTGAGAATTTTGAGAATATTGCTTGTCGTGTCAAATACCCAAAGATCCTATATATACATATATACACTGATACTATCAATTCGTCATTCACGTTACACATCGTGAAAAATAGGTGGAAAAAAAAAATTTTTAATTCGACCAATTACCAAAATCCACGTGGAATCCAATTTTGACACCTTTTTTCCCGACCAAAAACTAGTCCGTGACCGGGGTCCGTATGGTTACCGGCAAATTCGGCTGTCCCACTTTTACGACTCCCAGAGATCCAGAAACGAGGTCGCGATCCTCTGCTTCCATAGGCGTCGAAATGAAAAAAAAATTTAATTTCCCAAACCAATTCCCCTTCCGTCCGCCATGGCCGAATCACGTTTAATTTCGTTCCCGTAGCTGTAATATATTTTTTTTTACATTTTTTCATTTTACGCCCAACCCACCGTAATTCCACATCTTCACGCTGCTCAACCTTTCGAAAAATCTTTGAATATTTTTCTCTAACTCCATGTGCTTCCACCTATTGTCAGGCTATCGAACTCGCCTCTTGCACCTGAAGTTGGTCGCTATTCGGATAGAGATTCTCCCTGTCGCAGTATTATAACGACGTACCGTTACTCATTTAGCATAACACGCGTCTCCAGCACAGAGTCCACGTATCTTTCAATTTCGTTAACAAAAAAAAATTCTCCGCAGTTCCTCATTGAATTTTTGCATTTTCGTCACTAATTATTATTACGTCACACGAACTTTTTATCTCGGATTCAATTAACTATTCTTTCCAATCCACGGTGCGTTTACTATTTTATCGTTTGGCTATACTGTACGTTGACCACGAGTAACTCAACGCTCGCGGCCATTACTATACGTCTTTTAACTTTACGACTAAGGTCATGGCCGAACTAACGGATTATGCAGTTACTATATACAGCAACGTAAAAATCATTTTGGTTAACCCTAAGTCTTTGCACTGTACAAATTACATTTTAATGCTACAATTCTCAGATCGCTGTATACATCGAAATTTCAGATAAAAATATTCAGTAGTGGTACTAGATGTCCGCCATATTTGTTTTCTTCATTTTATATATATATATATATATTCATTGTTACGTCTGAATACGTGGCAAGTACTATAATAATAGTAATGAACATAGCACTTTTTCACGTGGTCTGTGCAATGTCTTCTTTTGATCAGTGACTGTACTATAATGAAATATGTATATACATATATATATACAGTTTGTTCGTTATGGAAGGTCGTACAGGCGCACCTTATTTTACCTTAGCATGATGTATCGGGAAGAACGAGCTCCGCTTCGCTACGCGGATACTTACGTAATGGGAATTCTCATAGACGTTCCACTTGTCCGTGCCGAATGAAACGGCTGGGTAGCTACGGGTTTAGAATTTGTGGGTATGACTTTTGGTTTTTTTTTTTAAGATAAATTTTCTTCCTTTACTCTACGTGCAATTTTTAGAGGACGCATCTTGTGGTAATTTTAATTTCAGTAATTAGCAAAGTTCTTATAATGATACTATATATGGGTTCTCTTGCAGTGGATAAGCATGCATAGTTGTATATATGTATATATGTATATATGCAATTTGTGCTTGAGTCGTGTGATGTCAACAAGACCGAATAGACTGTTTGAATTTTCGCGAAATACCAGGAGGAAAAGATAATTAAATTCTGTAATCGTTCGTGCGGCTAAGATTTCCTTGGTAAGGACAGATAATGGGGGAAAGTGTCGTGAAATTTCTTTTGTGGTCAGCCGTCGTTGCGTCACGTGTCGCAACGTCGCACTTTATTATTACGGAGCGGAGCACGCACTGATTAAATTTTTTTTTTCAGTGGTGATAAGGTGAAAAAATTGATTTCATTAGAAATCATTGTTGTGGCTAGAATACGAATATGGAGTAATTAATTAAGAAAGGTGGATTTGTAAATTATTAAAAAAAATGTTATTTCTTACAAAAAATATTTTTAATCCACTGTATCCTATCCTTCGTACCTTGTTTGCTTGCGTTAAAGCAATTTCGATGGTTCCAAATGGTTCGTTCGCCGGTGAACCACGCGTGCACAACATATATGGCGATACAGGATTCCCAGTCGAGCCCACGCATCCCCAATCGCACTTTAAAAACGCCCACGTGCCCTTTCGGAGCTCCCTTTCGAATTCTCATACGTCGTATGTCCTTAATTTATTCACGTGAGCTAATCAGTGTCGTTTTTGGCAATTTTCAGTTCCTCCAAAATTTGGGCAAAGTCGACAGAACCGCCGACGACATATTCGACGAGCACTTGCAAAATTTCACGAGGCAGCAGAATGCGGCGACCAGGCTGCAAAAGGAATTCAACAATTACATCAGGTGTGTTAGGGGTAAGTATTAATGAAAAAAAAAATTTTTTTTTTCGAAAATTCATGTCAAAATTATATTACCAGCCACGAGTCTACCTGTACCGTACAGACAAGAAAGGGTGCGGCAACTCTTGGCACAGTGACCCTATTCCATAAACTAACGACGTCTAATAACGTTCCTAAATTCATCAGCAGCACTCCGCGAAATTATTACGATTCAAGCAGAAGCCCAAGTCGCTTGGCAACCATAGCAAATCGGGCCAATGACTCTTGGCTGCATTTGCAAAGCAATAAGGAGAGCCCCGTTTTCATGTGGGTTTTAAAGAGTTAACAGAGATTTATTTACTTTACGTTCGTTACGTCTCCTAGCCACCGTGTATCATCTTACTCAAGGGACAAAACGTAGCGTAAAGTTTTGCCAGCTCTTCATTTTTTTTTCCTTACAGCCTGACACGTCGCTGCAACGAAGCAAAGCACGATGTGTCAGTTTAATCTTTTCTTTGCTTCTTGCAGTCTGTCACGTCTTCTAGTCCAATGCCATCTAATTCTCCATTAGACGTCCATATATGTATATATATGTGCAATTGACTTGTAATGCACAGCCATTACCTAAAATCACAGCCCAGTATAGAAAATTAAAATCCTTCACCACCTTTGGAAAATCATCACCAAGCTTAGCCATGCACGAATGTCTGTTTTTAGACGTATGACTAGTCCACAAGTTACAGTCGGCCAATGCACAGCCTGATTCGTTGCTTCACTTCACGATTGACCTTCGTGCTTTGTCGTAATGGCTCAAGGAATTACGCTTTTCACTCCCGTTCAGTGGGAATGTCATCGTGCACCAGCCTCCTGGTGCTTGACCCAGGGAAGGAATAAAGTTATATTAAAAAAAAATTCACTGTCATTTTCTTAAACCACTCTATGGCATTGTCCACTAATGGACGACATGCTGAATTAATGGTCTAAGCTCATTGCTGTGCAATTTACCGACCGGTTCGCAAATGATTACCTTATCGTGGCGTGGTGCAGGTGAATGCACCTTGGTAGCAAGTCGAGGAAGTAGGTCAGGAAAGTCAGTGAGAAGTGCACGAAGTGCGATTGTAGTAAAAAGTTAAAGGCTTAGGAGCAGGAAGAATTTCATCTGGAATGACAAGAAGTAGGAAGTGCGACGAATGACAATAATATTTTAAACTCAGAGTTCATACGTATTAAGAGTGAGGAATCTTAACGTAGTTCACATATGAATGATACACGGTATCCAATTATATTGTCATATGGTCCCATTCAGTATTCCAATTTGCAATGTTTTATTCAAAAGTCTTTCTACGATTAGCCAACTGTTAAGCAATTGCTTCCTTTGTGATTACAGCTGTACAAGCAGCCTCCAAGACCTTGATGGACTCTTTGAATGAGATATACGAGAGCCAATGGACGGGTCATGATCTTCTCTACGTGCAAGCACAAAACCTTGATATGCTCTGGCAAGATTTTACGCACAAGCTGGCTGATCAGGTTCTGGTGCCATTGAATACGTATCAGAGCCAATTTCCTGAGATGAGAGTGAGTCTTGTTGAGATTCAGATATTTTATTATTGATCTGACCTATGGTATGATACAATTGTTTTTTTTTGTTCAGAAAAAAATTGACAAGAGAGGACGCAAACTCGTGGACTACGACAGTCAGAGACACAGCTTCCAGTCGTTACAAGGAAATCCCAAGAAACGTGATGAGCTCAAAGTATCCAGAGGAAAGGAACAACTGGAAGAAGCCAAACGGACTTACGAACAACTAAACTCGGAACTTCACGACGAATTACCCGCGTTGCATGACTCCCGCGTACTTTTCCTTGTTACCAACTTACAGACCTTGTTCGCCGCTGAGCAAGTGTTTCATGCTGAAAGTGCCAAGGTATGTTTATGGACCTGAGTCCCCTACTGCTTATTCACTGTAGCGGTACTCGCTGTCAGTGACTGATTGTGTCGGTCTGAATTGAACGTTTGACAAATCTCAGGTTTTCTCCGAGCTGGAAGCGATAGTCGACAAGTTGGCCAATGAAAGTCAGCGAGGATCATACACGCTCAAGAAGAATTCGGAACAGCAATCGCCCAAGTCACCCAACGCCAATTCCTCGTAAGATCAGACTCGTTCAATGATATTGATACGACAATAATATTTGAGCGTTAAAATCACAATCATTTTCTATGTTTCAGATTGATAATCAACACGCAGCCCGCACAGAATAATATATCAGCAGGTACTATTCATTGTGTAGTAAAATAGCCTAGTGGGATACTTGTGATAATTAAAAGTATGGCTTACTAACAACCCGCATGCTTTGAATCGCTTTCCATTGGTAGTTTTATCTATTTGTGTCAATCCCATTGTTGTTGTTGATGTAACATTACTGTAGTTTAGATCCATGCTTGGTTTGAGTGTGGTTTGTTGCGTGTTACAGCTTTGGATGATTCCACGGCAACCGCTGCAGCTGCAGCTGCTGGCGACTCCTCGCCGACGACACAGTTAAACGGCAATGCTAATGGCAATGATAATTCCTTAAATAACCAAGATGCGTCTTCCAAAAATACAGTTGCACCTGCTAAGAGAGTTGAGGAATTGTATGATATACCTGT
>JARPRH010000909.1:35754-51062 GCA_031763665.1 Calameuta haemorrhoidalis
TTAAATAACCAAGATGCGTCTTCCAAAAATACAGTTGCACCTGCTAAGAGAGTTGAGGAATTGTATGATATACCTGTTGGTGAGTAATGTGCCAGATTAGTGCTGAGAACCTTCGGTTAGACAGTGACCTTTTTTTTTTCTTAATCACAAAACAATGGCGTTCTTTTTTTTTATTTACTTGGTGTATAATTTTTTTTAACCATCGACAGGGACGTCGCTTTTATAATTTCTTGAGACATTGCACCTTTGTTATCAACGTGTTATTTTATTTACATTCTAAGATAAGCGGCTAGACAATGTTCGATAGAGAGTCAGTCTAGTGACTTTGTGCCAGTGACTAATAGCTGTATTTGATAATAATTGAACCTCTGTGACTAATATTTGTTTAATTGAACCTTTAAGTGAGATACGTGACACTTGATTTCTGTGTCCATAGAGACTTCATGCATATGAAAATTATATGTAAGCTCATTATGAAATTAATCAAAGTGCAATAGACTCTTCGTTTGATGAGTATAAATTCTAATTTAATACATTGCAGAGAGCTACGTAGAAGGGTTTTCAATTAATTTGCCATCCGATACATGTAAGAATATCTCACTAATAAATTTAGATCATCTCGAGGAATATTATGATGGTGTACCACGAAGGTCTTTGATATGTTGGAGAAAACTGTATTTAAGTCGAGGGGTGACAGCATGATTTTTTTTCTTCATATGTGATATCGCATAGCAATGAAGTAACCCATCGGTGTATGTCAGCTTGATTTAAAAAAAAGGAAAAGAACTGCAGTCTTCAGTTCAGACATTTTTGGTTAAACGTCTGTAGTCAAACGTGCATCAGTGGGTTTTCAAAGTAGCTATAAGTTGCCTGCCACTTTGTGCATGGTCTTGGTATCATTGCGATACGGAAAAGAGAAAGAAACTAGTCAGGTACACAGGCCCAGCACTAATGGCAGATATTTAATCGTTTTAGACGTGGAATATGAAAATGGTACCAATTTATCTATAGGGGCGACAACCGACAACTTGCCGCCGGGTGTTTTGTACAGGGTGAAAGCGACTTACAAGTACAGCCGTGAGGATGTGGACGAGCTGTCGTTCGATGTGGGTGAAATTATTCGCGTTATTGAATACGACGATCCTGAAGAGCAGGTATGTGTACCAACGTTAGAACGGTATCGTCAAAGACATAAAATACACATTTCTCTATTAAAAAATTACATATATACACACAAAAGTGCTAGACACGAAGTTTCTTTAAGGTTATGAAATTGGCTGTCATTAGTAATCTATTGTATATCATTACAGGAGGAAGGCTGGTTAATGGGCATCAAGGAAGGCACCAACGAGAAGGGTATGTTCCCGGCGAATTTCACAAAGCTTCTGTGAGAGATTACCTCGAATCGCCACGTACACTCCAATGCTCACGGAAACAGCGTATTTTACCTTAAGATAGTTTGAAGGAAGGCGAAGAGGAAGAAAGTCGAAGGAAATGTGGGGAAAGGAGAAAATTCGTAATGGCAGAAAGTGAGAGCCGTGCAGTCAGAGCCGTGGGTATTATTTGAAATTTGTCAGAGAAAGGAGGGGAACGAGAGAGGCTATAATCGGCGACGAGGGGTGAGAATTGGGGCTCTGGGGAGGTTATGTTGATATATATAAGGGGGGGGAGAAGAGGGTGGAAATAATGAGATGGTAATGCTGGAGGGTGCTGCGGAGAATCAATCAGCCCAAAGTGCCTTAAACCAGCCACTGTCTGTGCCAACCAACATTCACTGCTTGTAATACGGGATTGTCCCACTCATATCGAAAACACAAATACACATCACTAATAATCAAATGAAATATTTAATTAATTAAATAATATATTATTGTACACACACGAAGAGTACGCGTACACGAGGAACATATAGGACGACGACACACGGTACACGAAATGTTATAATATAAAAGCAACACTATATATTAAATTAATATTATTTTATGAAATTGTACATAGATTTATAAAATTTAAGGCTATTTTATCGAGTAACTTTGTGGCCACCGAAAGAAAGAAAGAAATTTTCGTCTCTCGAGAACGTCGTTATTGTACATTTTCTTTTTTCTTTTTCGAGTACTTGTATTAATTCACCGGTTGCCGGTGAACGCCAAATTTTTCAAGGTCCAATAACCTTCTCGCTATTTAAATAGTTCCCATTAGATACGTCGATTCGTGAATAAATTTATTGCGTCGCGAACCCGGTGAAGAATCGGCTTATCTCCTCCATTATCATAATCCTTTGATACTCGGTGGTTATATTGGCGCGCGTAAACCATGTGCCAAAAATTTTGTATAGTAACTTTTTCAATGAGCAGAATAAGGCATTTCCTTTGACTAATGGGATCTATTTGATGACCATACATCTGAAATGAAATAATTCACTATATTCTTGCGATATAAGCCGTTTGAAAGTACCTCCTTAATAATTATAGGTTATCCCAGTCCAGGCGAACGATACAAAGATTCGTGCCAAATGAAAATTCAATCGTTTATCTGAATTGGGAAAGCCTGTATGTAGGTATACGTATAGCCTTAGTATAGCGGCAGTGGTAATCTAATACGAAAAGAAATTGCTTATCACTGCCATAAAGAGTTATCCGTATGGCCAGGATTAGTATCGAAGAAACACAATGGTCCATCATTTTGAAATTTCTGTAGCGTTGACGAATACTCATTAGAACGATCTGTCGGAACAATCATATATCGGACCCCACGTAATAAACCACAATTATGATAATATATATATATATACTTAGTGTAATAATAGTATAAGAGCTCGTAACAGCTTATCGGCGTAGCCGCGTGGTCTTTTAATTTTATTATGTTGATCTGATAGGAGCGAAATATAGGGAGGTTGGATTGTTTTCTTTTATAAATTAAAAATGTTTATATCTAAAGGATTGATCCATTGTCACACTAGCTCCGGACACTTGACACGGTGCCATTTTTCTTGTTACCTAATTACCCGATTATTTCGTCGGTGTATCTATTGTTTATTCTTCGCTAGGTCAATTCAGCAAGCGTTTCTCAGGCCTAACATGTTAAGCGTTATCGAGCAGACTTTTGTTACTTTACTGCTGACAGCAGACTCCTGTAATGCGAGTATGAAAATATTTTCTAGACACTAGCTGAAACTTTAGCTCGGTCGATCCCGTCGAGAAAAGCTGCGTAGACATTCCTCCGTTTAACGCGTGTGGATATGGAGTACCTTGAAATCATTGGCAGTCGCCATTATCAAAATGGTGTACGGTATATAGGAGAATTGCGTCTCGTGAGAATTTTAAAATCATTGGTAGTCGCCATTATGAAGATGGTGTACGGTGTATGGGAGAATTGCGTCTCGTGAGAATTTTGATATCCGAGGAAAAGGAATAAGAAAAAAAAACTTTCGTAAGAGTGTGGAAGAAACGTGTATGGAAATTTGTTTGTGAAGATGCTGCAAAATTTATTCTCTGGACTATGACTAGGAACTGTTGGCAAAACTTGGTACCGACTGGTAAAAACTGAATACAGGAATAGCCTAAGAGAGTATATTTCGTAAATAGAAGTTTTGAAATATATTGAAATGGTCACGGGATAAAAAAAGAACTGAACAAAAGAGAAGGAAGAACTTCTGCAGAGATATTCGGCAAATGTATCCAGTAGTATTGAAACGCAAAAGAGAGGAAAAAAAAGGCGGATTCTGGATACGTAAGATCTTATCCGTATTGAGATCAGTGGTTTAGTGTAGCAATGAGCCAATCCGTTGTTATGTCGTTTGTCATTTTTATGTCATGTTGTTTAATTTTACTCGACTCGAGCCATAAGTCATACCTTCATAACCTTAACGTAAAATAACATTGTAACGATAATTATTATGCGTCTATCATTTTAATCGCCTGTCTCAATTTGATTTTCGATAACAATAAATAGTTAGTGGTTTGTAAGCGTTACGTATTACTGACTGACAGGATGACAGTCATCAGTTAACCGTTTGGATACCTATGAACGCATCCTAAATATCATTGAAAATAATTTAAACGTCATCAAATGGCAGCAGTGAGTTACGGATTAATTATGTTTTAAAAAAAAAAAGTCAATAATAATTCTCCCAAGACTTGACCTTAGGTCAAATCTCAGAAGGCATGTCCCGTTCCCTCGATCGAAGATGCTGTTGCTCAAGATGGAGCGAACCAATTCTACGGAAACATCGTGCGACCAATTTGCCGCCAACATCCGAAGGAGAGTCGTCGTCGGTTCAAAGGTCACGATCAACGTCACCTTTACTCACAATCTCGCAGCCGCACGTGTCCCAATTGGATTCGCAAATCGGATGCTGCGCTTGTCAGAGTCAGCGGAGGAAAAAGTCATCGAAAATTCATTCTACCAGTGATATCAAGGCAACTTTATTGTAATTTATTATAACGATAAGAAACTGATATGATAGTTATAAAAAATATTTGTAATCACAAACAGAAATTCAACGGTGTCCGAATCGGTCTTCAAAGAATGAGGGAGAGTCTGGAGTTACAATTGGTTGGGACACAAGTTGAAGAAGCGATGGCTGCTGACAGACAATCTGCACTTATTCAACATTTGGATTTGGCCACTACAGCATTGGAAGCTTTGATTCAACACGTGCGAGCTTTGCAAGTGTCACATATGGCAGCTTATCGCGTTGTTGATTTAAGCCATCAATTAATAATTCCATATTCGGTTTCGACTAATTACTCAAATTCCACTGGTAATGGGTTGACAATGCAGATGCAACAGGTAGAGTATAGAGACTGGAAAGGGTGTTTATCATTGGTAATGGCTTGTGGGTTTGATTTATTTTTCTTGTTCAGGCTGAGATTCGCAGGGAGGCTAGACTACTTCTTTTGAAAGAGGTTGTAGATAATTGTACGAGAAGCATTACCGTGTCTAAGCAATTGCAAGCTGTCATGGACGAGTATACAATGAGAAAAGAGGACTTCTCCATGGCTGCGAGAAATTTGAAAAATTTATTAGACAATACCAAGCTGAATGTGACGCAGTTGGAAAAGCTGCAACGACAGTACGAGACCATTTTGCACGAGTATCAACAGAGTAGAAGGATTCTAGATGGAGAATTGCCAAGGATCGTTAGAATGTATGAGCTTTTTAATCGTAAACGTTCGCTTGCGTTGGATACAGGTAGATTTGGTTATTTTTAGACGGTTGGCAGCGCTTAGAAATAATTTTGAAAAAATTGCTGAATTTTATAACGACACGGAATACGACAAGCATACTGGAAATTTATTTAAGATAATAGGGGATAATCTGTGTCAGGATGAACCAGGTGATAGGAAAGAAATTACGTTTTTTTTTGTTCAATGTCATATTGACAAATTATATTTCTATTTGACGCACAGCTGCGGATCATCTACTGTGTGACCCATTGGAGGAGACGCAAGAATTCTGTCAGAAATGCAAAGTTAATCGTGTCGAGAAGAAATGAGGGAAACTTGAAGGTCTTTAATGTTCGAAACGGAGAATTCCCCATTGCTGGGACACAATGCGAAATTATGGACGGTACGTAGAAGCCATACGTCGAAATCTAAATCCTCTTAAAAACGATGCCAAGGGCTCTGTTTATCCATATGGACATATTGGGAATCACGTTTATACCGGCTGCTTTCGACAAAGCTTCTTGTACACGAATGTCAATGCGTAGTTACATGAGGATTATCAATAGGATCTTTGCTGCGTCATCGAAAGATTGACAGTTCATTCTAATCTGGATACAGGTTGACTTTATTGATCGTATTGAATAATGTGCAAGAAATTTTTCTACAATTTCATTTATAGGAAATGAAGAGAGTAGACGACATTACCTGCATTTTATATTGTAGTATTTTATTTGATGTTTTACATGGCAGTGTACGCGGTGCATTCAATTTTTTTTTTATAGAATATAATTAAACGTATTTCAGTATGAAAGAGGCAATCAACTTCATTTTTGAGAAATCATAAAACAATATTGCATAATTGGCAGACATATAAAAATTATAATACAAGACGTCTGGATAAAGTATAAGTTACACGATAAATTCGAAGGAATAAAGCTACTGGGTGATCCCACGTCTATTTTTTGTTTCATGATTTTTCAAAAACGAACCACTATATAATCAAACTTTGTTATAATAATTAATAATCTCCCGCATTATTGATTATGCGCTCCCAGACTGCTGGTAAATCTTGAACACCATTCAAAGTACCACATTCATTTAATTCACAAATAATACTGTTCAGTTTAATGTCTAATTCCTTTTTGCTGCTGCATCGAGCACCTGACAATTTCCTCTTCACATGACTGAAACAATTGAAATCACATGGATTCATATCCGGGGAATATGGCGGCTGAATGATCTCTATCCATGCTTGATCTTCAATTAGCTGCTGAACTATTTTTGATTTGTGTGGTCTTGTATTATCATGTAAAATTATAGGACTCGATACATGATGCTACTGTGCCCAATTAGGTATATTCTCCTCCAAAAATGACTTGTAGCGCTCTCCAGTCATCGTTATATTTTCATCATAAGTTTTCCAAAAAGCAATCCCTCTAATATCCATAGCCACTATCAGTAGTATCTTTCAGCCGAAGTGCTTGGTTCTACCCCAGATCGTGACTGACGTCGTTGAAGAGGAGTAAGAAACTCGACCCAAGATTCATCTATGCATATGAACTTATTAAGTATATTTTTCTTACGGCGATACCATGCTAAGTGACTACGTGCAGTTTCATATCGAAATTCCTTCTGGTCTATGTTCAGACTATGTGGTACCCATGCTGCAAGTTTATTGACCAGGCGTAAATCCTCGGTCAGTACTCTATGGACCGTCGAATAAGGAATATTCAGTTGGGTGGAAGCTAGTGTAACACTCACTCTACGTGACTGACGTAGTGCTTCTTGGATTTTGTCTTTAGCTTCTAACCTACTCGATGATACTGGTCGAGGTGCTCGTGGCTCATCCTGAGCTGTGGTTCGACCCTGTTTGTACATTTCGAGCCATTGTTGTACAGTTCTTTTATTTAATGCATTACGGCCAATACATTTTACCAACATATCATGCGCGACTCCTCCATAGTAATTTAATATGGCACAAAACTTTAAAAATGTACGTTGCTCCACTGGACTGATAGATTTTTTTAAATCTTCCATTTTAAATTTGTAAACATCCTGACGATACGACATACGAAAATTAAAGGAATTGCAAAAACCATGCCAACAGCAACTACAGTGTAATATTGCGCAATACTTAAATAATTGCAAATAAAAGGTGACACTGGAAGTGGTATGACCTAGTATATCACCATAATATGGATCATAAAAATTGAAAATGATCCATCAACAATAACGATAGAAAAAACCAACGAAGAATAATCGTAAAATTTGAAAATTCTTCACTAGTACACAAGTCATATAACTCACTCAATGCGCAGGCGCAATTCCGGCGAGTTTCCAACACAGTGGCGCCTTAATGCAAGTTTCCATGTCGCATTCAGTAATACCAACCTAAGAGCACTTCGAAACCGGGCATAAGGGTGCGAATGCATAAAGCCCAATGAGTTAAACGGTCTGCAAAGCCATATCGTATTGTAAATTACAAAAAGACATAACCCTCAAACGAAGCACTGTTAGAACCTTAGGTTTTAACGAAGAGCTCAACGGAACGTAACGTAACATCATTGATAAGCCGGCTGAAAGATTCAAGGGTAAAATTTCGCGGGCATTGGCCGTTGCGTGCGAGCAAGTTGAACGCGTGACGGGAAGTGGCGCTGCGCAGCGTCATGCCAAGTCGGAAAGTAACAACTAAGAGTGAGAGAGAAGAGGAGCGAACAGTGGAAGGCAGTTCTTTGGTGCGATAGAGATAGATCGTGAGGTGGGCGAGTGTGGAGGTGTCGGGAGGAAAGAGTGTATCTTGTGGGCGGAGGGTCAAAGAGGGATCCGGAGGGTGCAATGCCGATGCGAGCGAGATTAGAGCCGGCCGCCGAGTAGCGACGGACGCCATCTTGCGATAGGCGGTTACCGTGGAGCAGCACCGTGGAGCGCGATCGAGGTGGATTTTCGCTCGCGAGTGAGTCGCGTTTTGCGTGAACGGTGAAGGAAGGAAAGAAAGGACGCGTACATGGCATAATCGCCCGATGGATGGGATAGACCGAACACGGTCAGAGCAGTTTACTAGGCAGTAGCTTCAAGCGCGTTCGCGTCGTGAGAGAGAACTTGGGAGAGAACGGAAGAGCGAAAGAGAAGGAGAGAGATAGATAGAGAGAGAGAGAGAGAGGGAAAGAGTGTGAGTGAGTGAGTGAGAGAGAGTAAGGTAGTGCGAGAAAGAGAAGAGGAGACAGAGAGAGAGAGCGAGAGAGAGTGAGAGAGTGAGAAGAGTAGAGAGAAGACGGCACTCGAAGAGAAAGAAAGAAAGAGAGTAAGAAGTGCGCGCGGTCTCTTCGACTCCGACAGCCGACGGACCGTCAGAACGGTTGGACAGTTTAACCTAAAGCTAAACGCCGCTGGTGCCGGCCGTTACGTTCTCCGTGCCTCCTCCCGGCGGGTGGCGGCCGCTCCTTCGCGATTTTAATCTCGTTAGCGGACACGTGCGCGCCGTCGCTCCTGTCGGGCTTCGCCAATCTGGTTTGTTTAACAGGATTCGGGGCTCGGGTTGATAAAAGGCGCGGAGCATTCGGGCGCGGCGCGAGTACAGGAGGCCAGGAGGCGGTGGGTCCCTGCAACAGCAAAGGAACGAGGAACGAGAAACATTTATCGTATTCGTACTTCGTGGTACTAGGGTGCGCGAGAGCCGCGGCTACGAGGACTGTGACGGCGGCAGCAGCAGCAGCTAAGAGAGAGAGTGTGCGACGAAAGCAGTGCTGCGGTGGCTCACCACACCCAACGGCGCCGGGAGCCGAGCGAGCCTAGCGAGAACGTACGCGAGCCCGAGGGCCGCCCAGGGACCAGCACCGGGTGCTCGGCTCCTCGTTCCTTCGTCGACGGACTCCGTTCCGTCGACCCAAGACCGAGCGAGCTACGAGAACGGGAACGGAACGGGCACGAGGACGAAGAGGAAGAAAGAGCAGTGTGTGTAGTGCGTGCTCGTGGATTGATGTGTCGCTGGCATCGGCCTCTGTCAGGAGTGCCGAACCGCGTGTGCTGTCGCTGAGCCGGTCGACAGGACTCCTACGGAACGAGGACAAGCACGAGGACCTTCATCGTGGCAAGATAATATTGGCTGACACGCCGAGCTGGGCCTGCTAACAGTAAGCGTTTGGCAGCAGGCAATCCCCTACGGCGACTCGTTATCCTCCCTCATCCTTATCCCCATCCTTATCCTTATCCTCGTCCTCCACGTCCCTCCTCCCTCCGAGGATTCTGCCTTGAATCATGGCGTGCTGCCTGTCGGAAGAGGCTAAGGAACAAAAGCGAATCAACCAGGAGATCGAGCGGCAACTTCGGAGGGACAAGCGGGATGCTAGGCGGGAACTCAAGCTCCTACTTTTGGGTAAGTACATTCTTTGTGTTATTCCATTACTTTCTTTTTTTTCCTCAAATTCACTCTCCTCGCTTTCTTCTCTACTCTTCTTAGCTTTTTCTCTAATTTAACATCTCTCTCCCTCCCTCTTTCTATCTGTCTGTCTGTCTTTCTTTCCTCTCTGCCCCCTATCCTCACTCCCTGCACCTTTAAACTCACGCCACCCCAGCTTCTCCTCCTCCGCCGCCTCCGCCTCCACCTTCTCTCGTACTCCTACACCTACTCACGAGCCCTCTCTTCGTTTCTCTCTCACATTCTCTTCTCCCTTTTACTCTTCCTCTACCATTGCCCTTCTTTCGCCCACTCGCCATGCACCTCGCTTGCTCTTCCTACCTAACTAAACCCTCCTACCCTATTTCCTACCAAACACTTGCCCTCCCCGCTTGCTCCAATTCAAATCATCAAGTTATCCAGTTTCTCCGTTCCCATTTCCAGACCGTTCCTCCATTCATACCTTCAAGAATCTCACAGTCCTCAACCAGTCGCTAATGTAACCAAGCGTACCCGAGGTTCAAAACACAGTTACCAGTTAAGCAATGCCGGTAACACGCAAAACGTGCACCTGACAGATACCCTTGTGTCTCGGCATACCAAACGATCCAATGACTTTAGAATCGTTTAAAATCTTTTAAAACCGTCTACTCTCTCTCGCGTCGCTTTGTTTTTCTCGCGCAACTCCAACGTCGACCCATCGTTGTGTTCCTGATCTGCTTTGTCTTGCTGCCACGTTTCCTCTTCTTGCACTTCTCTTACTTTTTTCCTCTCTTTCCAAACCTTCGTCGTCCTTCTTTCTTTTTCTTTTCTTCTCATGGCCCACGATTCCTCGACAAGCGGTCAGCCTGTTTACCAACCTCCAGAGAAACATCGGTCATCCTATACCTTGTTTCCGTGGTACCGCTGGCCTTGGGGAACATTATTCACGTTGTACAGAACCTGCATGTATTTCCACGAATGTCTAAAACCAACCTCCTACGAGAAAGTAAAAACGGAATCGTACGATTTTACCGTGCTGTACTTAAAATTTATTACCGTCGAATGACACATGGATAATTGTGTATTCTAATTCGAAACTTTAGTCAGGCCTCCTTTATTTTAATCTAAGTACTTTTCAGGTACGTGTCCTTTCGCCGCATATATATATATATATATATATACACATACAAGACACGCGGTCGTCGACACGGGTCGATTTCAAATTCTTGCTTGGTTTCTTACGGGCGCGTTTTCTACACTGTGAAGTATTTTTGTGTAAATAATATTAGTGAGGTTACACGTCGATAATTCCTATATCTGCCGTTTTATTTCAATCGAACGTGCATACGATTTTAATATCTAGTCTCATTGCCACAGGCTAAATACATATGAAGATGCATTCCAGTGATTTTATGTATTCTTAGAAATTACTTGGCAAACTTTTTTTTTTCGCGATAAGATTACAGCTGCGTCTGATTAGACCTTCGGGATATGTGTCTGTGACTTGGAATTTTTCTCCTCCACTTTTTGCTTTTGTTGGAAATCCACACGACTCAGATATATATATATATATATATGTATATACGTACACGTCGTTCCTAATAAGCGATACTGGGCGCATTGGTTATGCTTGTTAAAATAGATAAAATAACGTAAAATTATTTTTTTCTTCTTCCGAACGTCTCGTATTCTTCATTGAAAGAAAATACCGAGAATCGAGTGTTGCGTAACGATGTCTTTTTCCCTTGTCCGAATAAAATTCGACCCCCGATTTCATTCATCCGATAGAGGCCACCGGTATCTCTGGACCAACCAATAAAATTTCTACATAATCATGGAGGCTGCGAATGACAGGATTTCGACTGTCAACGTTACCTCCTTTAATCTGCAACAAAAAAACGGTAATTCTGTCGGCGAATTTGAGAGAAAAAATAAATATTTGTGTGTCCACGGGAATTTTTTTTATCGCAATCAAAATCACTGACCATTCCGATCGTTTCCGGAAGGATCAATCGTTTATCCAGAATGACTTTACGTATTTGTCTTTTATTAAAAAAAAGCATGGCAGCCAACCGTGACACTTTCGAATTTACCGATGTCAAATTCAGACAATAACGTAGGCGTGTTTACTCCGCGATCCCGAATGACTGGTCCCCGTGTTAAATTAGTGAAAAAAAAAACTTTTTTTTTCTAATTTGTCTCTAGCCGTCACGCTATTTTATTCCTGACCGCAAAGTTGTAAATTTTTGTGCAGCTACTTTTTCATCCGACTATTCGTAACCACGTAGTCTGTTGTTTACTGGGATATCTGACCTAATGCATTTACATTGCTTAAGTTTCACTTGTCTTCCGCATCAGTTCGCAACGGACACTCGGACCGTAATTTTATGATTGTTAATTTTTCTTTAATTACTCACTATAATTTTAACCCCTTCAAGTGCACGAGTCATACTTAATTTTGTGAAATTTGTATGAAAATTTTTTTTAATCTTCAAAAACATTTCATCAGTACTCCGCATCTCGACAGTGACTGTACCGGCGTGTTAATACCGATGGGAATTAATATCGTGGACAGTAGAATATAAAAGCGTTGGTATTAATTGTCTTTCTTTTGTCATCACGTGTTAAACATGTGTACCTATTGCCGTGGTCCAATTATTTATTTATTTCCTGTGAGAATAACAGACGCGTGAAACTGTTATTCGCAGCGTTATATATGTGATTCGTACAAACGAATCCCATAGACATTACGTATGCATATGGTAAAATTTTGCACGTGTCACTGAACTAATATAATTTATTGGATTTATAATATATATGTATATATATGGATATATATGTTTATACGTATTATTATATTTCATTATATCCATTCCCCGACGGCACGCTGGCTGATGAATTGATTTTCATTTGAATTTAACATTGTAATAATTTCGTCGCGACTGCAGTGAGTTACGTTTATCAAAATTGTAGATAACATATTATTTGCCAAACACAACTGACACCAGTCTCCTCGTCACGGTAAAATAAATATGGCAATTAGCACAAAAAAAAATTTTATGTCTCGCATCAAAGCATTCGGGTCCTTTTTATTCTTAGGATTTAGCGAAATTTCACGAATTTTTCACCCGTTTACGAATGAGTCTACCACGTATTTTGTAGACGTATATATAGATATAAGATCTAATGGAAATTTGTATTCCCTTGGAAGGGTGACAGCAAGAAAAATACACAAGCACGTTATCGTGTCCGATTGAATTTCAAATTCGTGGACAATTGTACAAAAATTGATGCGAGGCTCACGGGCGAAGTCGTCATACGGGTTTGTCGCTTCTTGTGAATTCAGGAGGAAAGGAGAGAGAAAAAGAAGAAAAAATAGAGAAATATCGATATGCAAAACTGTTTCTTGGTATCCCATACTAAGAGTAATTCCTCATGCCGGCAATTAATACGAGTTAATATCGCACGTAGAGGTCATGCATAAGATGAAATTAAATTATGCGAAATTGTCGATACTTCGAAATGCTCCCTCAAGCTCTTTCTTGTACGTCCTTGTTTATCGATTTACAACGAGCGATCGAGACGCACGTGTCATACGGAATTACGTAAATTGCAAGCACGAATTTCGTGGTACAAATTTAATCCTCCTTAAAGCATCGTCATCCTTGATACGACGAATTCACAGTTTATGATACTGACTTTTTTTTTCTAAAAAGCAGATTCACAGTATTTAATCAATTCGGCACGTTTGACTAATGCGGTACATGGAACTAATTATTCGATATCTTCCACATTGTATGTTATCTGTACAGCGAGTACGTCTTCTACAAGTATGCACACAAGCATATATGTATATGTATTCCTTAAAAAAAATTTTTTTTCGTTAAATTACACGAGAAGCCAACTTCACGGTATTACATCATCGCAGGGCCGTATCACGCGAAATCAAGTTCCTCTTGTTAGATTCTCATTATTAATAACATTACTCGTACAATTTCACAGGGACGTGTAAAAAAAATTCACTCATGTCTTCACGCAACTATCTGTCACCTCGCGCGCAATGACGTATAGTACCACGTTAATTTTCGGGTTAATTTTCGTCATTCCATGTAAAATCGTGAAAAAAACCACAGAAAAAAAATTCACCCGTACCATCCAAACTTTCTTTGACTCCATTAACGTATCGATATACACTGAGCACGTTGGCTGCGTTAAATGACGCATAACGCATTACGCAAGTAACGTATACACCAAACAGATACACGAAAATCGTACACGCGACCCCATTGACAGTTCATTGAAAAATCAATTTCGATTAATGATTAATAAATTTCGCCACAGAATTTATAGTTTATTATTTATAATATATATATATATTTTCTATCTAATTAATCGTTCACTAGTCAGCTAATTAAGCAGCGACCTCAACTAAGGTTACGATCACCATCTCGAGTGCCCACCTGTTGGTCCTCACCTTTTGCCACTCATCCACTCCAGCAGATCTTCGGTAGGATCCGTCAAAACTAAATCCATCTTGATCAGCATCTTCCTGGGCTACTGTACCTAATCTTATCCATGGTTTTATCGAGCTCTATAGCTATCGGTGTAAAATATTTTGAAAGTCATATCCTCCCACTTGACATCCTACGTCCCCTCGTACTCGACTTTGACTTCCGTGGTGCAGACTCTTCCATACCGACAGGTTGTCGTCGTCGTCTGACTATTTACTGTGGGCGTAAAGACGCGTGTTCCTTTCACACATGTCTGACTTACGTCCTGCCGTGAAGCTAGACGATCTAATTTCGGTCGCTTCCAGAAACGATTTGCCAGTCCTGTGGGTAAGGCTTTGTATGTATGTATGTACAGTTGATACTACAGTACAGTGATAGTTCTGATATACATAGTTACTGACAGTCAACCCCCTGTAGCCAATAATAATTTGGCTGCTGATTTTTATTTTCAATTTATATAGAAAACATTTTTATACCTATAATTTAGGTAACGAGGTCGTGCATAAGGTTAGACATATGTGTATCATTTAATTAAGGGACACAAGAGGTTAGATACGTTGAACAACGTTTTTTTTTTGTTTCGCATAGAATTATTGATTTTCATGAAAATTCATCTTTGTACAGAATTAGGGATTTTCAGTACAGCTTATTGAAACCGTCGAAACTCTGATGTCAGTTATGAGTCAGTGTACAGTAGTCACCAGATAACGTTATATCCTGGACTTTTTCTGACACTTGCGTGGCTCTTATCGACAGGAAAGATTGTCCTGTTGGAGAAAGAAATTTTGGGGTGAGATCATTCAGGCCTCAAGAACGACATATGCACGTACGTTATTGTTATTCTCATAAGTCCAATAACTAATATTACCAACACTCTGCGTTACCATCGGAGTTCCGAAGTAATTTCGAATTTTTTTTTTTTTCTCTACTTTATTCTCCAACTTATCCCAGAAGAGACAGTCGGAGGTGCAATTTTTTTTTTCTAGCAACGTCCAAGCCAAGTGAAATACAGTATGCCGTTACCGTACTATACCAGACTGTAGTGTGTAATAGTAGGCCGGGCGCTGGCCTATATGCATTCGCAGTGTATGCGGTAGCTACAAGAGCAGGGTGTGTAGAGACAGAGAGAGAGAGAGAGAGAGATAAATAGAAAATACGGGGAACAGGACTGGGAAGGTAGAGTCGAGTTCACTGGGGGCTGATGGGGGTGTGGTGCGTGAAGCGTCGGCGGCAGCGTCGACGGCGTCGGTGGGT
>JARPRH010000909.1:57837-71242 GCA_031763665.1 Calameuta haemorrhoidalis
CGGGCTCGAGCTCCCACTACCGGCATTATAGAATACCCGTTTGATCTGGACTCCATCATTTTTAGGTACTAACACACGCACCTTATACTTTATGTAATATCTATATATTATTTTTATTTAACACTGTCACGTTACTTCGCTAATTCGTGGTGACGGATGGAAGTCAGATCTTTTATTAGTTTACTAATGGGATAAAAAGAAATTTCACTACGAGATGTTATTCATTTATGATATTTCATTTTTTCTATTTCGTACTGTCTCATCACTCTGGAATGGAGCATTAAGTGTTTGGGGCATCGTTGAACGAAAAATATTTATAATAGACACAAGCATGTTTTATTTCCAGTTTCTTTTTTTTTCTAAATTTTAATAGTCGTATTACGTGCCGCTGCACAATAGCTTATTTTTTACGTGTCCGTTACTGTCGTATGGTAGCGGGTTATTGAAAATTAAATTTTTTAATCTCGACACATATTATACTGAATGTCTTTTTAATCACGTCTGTTATGCTGATTCGATTATTATTTTATTTTTATTTTGCGAATGACAGTTTTTGGAATTCTTTTAACAATGTGTGGTTACTGCGTTTAGCACAATTTGTGTTATTGCATCTGATTGTCCAAGAAATAATTTCTGTAGTACATGTGCTGTATGTTTATGAAATATTAATGTGTTTCTTGAATGCATCCCTTTTTTTTGACATTGATAAATTTATTTGTTACTCAGAAACTTTGGGAAGAAACGCATGCATACTCGTGTACCATCAATTAATTAAATGTACTTGCTAAATGGAATTTTTCAAAGTTATATTTCAAAGTAGAGATTAATCGAATGAACTGTTAACTTTTTAATCGATTAATATCAATGTTTTGGTATGTAATTTCACCGTGTATCAGTCTGTGTCAGATATCTTTATTTAAAGTAACGGTCTATCTGTATAGATACTTAATTATCACTTTCATCGACAGATCTTAGATAACGTAAATCGTCTACGTTAGAACGCGAAAAGTAAATCCGTTGCATGCTTTAAAATCCAATATTTCTATTACGACAATACACGGTAATATTGATTCAATTAATATTTACAGGATGGTAGACGTCGGTGGACAGAGATCAGAGAGAAGAAAATGGATCCATTGTTTCGAAAACGTTACTTCCATCATATTTTTAGTAGCTTTAAGTGAATACGATCAAATTCTATTTGAATCGGAAAACGAGGTACGTCCATATTATCATTCTTACGTTCTAGATTTATATTAAAAAATTATAATAACCTAATGCGCAAACCCTTTCGTATTTTCAGAATCGAATGGAGGAAAGTAAGGCGCTATTCAAGACGATCATAACATATCCCTGGTTCCAGCACTCCTCCGTTATTCTGTTCCTAAACAAGAAAGATCTGCTCGAGGAGAAGATAATGTACTCTCATCTCGTCGACTATTTTCCCGAGTATGACGGTAAGTTTACATGCATCTTATTTAAGAGAAAACATATTCCTAAGGCCAATAATAGGGTCTCGTATCCCGCATCGTTTCTATGCAATGCAATAATAAATAACAATGCAAAGGTTCTCCAAGGTACTGTCCGTCGTATGGGAATGTAGGTTAAAACAATAGAAGAATTTTCCTGTTCTTCCTTTCCGAGAGAAATATAATAATTTCGTTAATTTGATTCATTTTCATTTTATTCATTATCGATCGGTTTTTACTGTTAGTAAAGAATAGAGTTTTATACGGTGTAGGCCCTAAACAGCAAGACGTACCAGCAAGGGAATTCATCTTAAAGGTGTATCTCAGTGCGAATCCTGATCCTGACCGCATGTGCTACTCTCACTTCACTGCCGCGACAGGTCTGTTAAAGTACGACTGGTACTGAGTGAAAAAGAAAAGTAGATACCATTTGCTCTAGTAATTTTGCCAGATAACGATAAACGCAATGAGAAGTAATTAAAAGGCACAGTAAAAAGTACTCCGATGTATCAAGAAGTAAATTTTTCTTTATGTCGGAAGGTAAAGATTCTCAGAGTAATTCTAATCGAGTAGTTTTAAACTATTACGCAAGAGTGCAAAGCTTCTTAACAGTGCCCCCGAAGGGCTTCCTCTATATCACCAAACATAATTCAATAAGCTGCCCTTGATGCACATATTGAATCTAGAATAAGTAACTCCGAACAACATTTGAAAGATGAATAACCACAAAATTCTATCCTTTTGTAATGTATCTTGAAAGCAATAGTTTTCGATCAATGCTATTTTTTCCCCTCGTACTTCCTTCCACAGTGTACCACAAGATACCAATATTTCAATTTTTCCTGTTATCCTTGCGTAGGCTATTCTCTTGTAAAATTATATCCATGATAAATGTATTTGTAGGATATAAAAAGAATCTACAAGTGGTAAATTTTATGCTCCTGTATCATCAATGTATTTTACGTAGACGTAATGCCATTTCCTACGCTTACTATATTCTGCAGGCCCACAGAGGGAGGCCGGTGCGGCTAGAGAATTCATTCTGAGGATGTTTGTTGATTTGAATCCGGATAGCGAGAAGATTATTTATTCCCACTTCACGTGCGCCACAGGTAGGCCATAAGCTGCAATCACTGAAGATGCCTTATACGCATGTATCTGCTGTAACATTGCTTGCTCCTGTGTATCAGTATCGAACCCATAAGATTATCCTTACTAATAATTAAATATGAAATTTCATTGAAACCTGTTTTAGGTCATCGCAGGACAACCAATGTAGTACAAGTATGTCACTGTAAAAACAAAAATTGTTATACTTTACAGGATATCATGAAAGAATTGCCTCTCATAATTTATGAGAAGATTATATTTTGACATGTAACTTCTTATTGGTTCTCCTCGATGATCATTGATTCTTCTATATTTTCATGTTTAATAATTTCTCATGTGATACGTTGCATGCTGCACACGTGGAACTGTTTCAATAGATACGGAGAATATCAAGCTTGTGTTTTGCGCCGTAAAGGACACTATCATGCAAAGTGCACTTAAGGAATTTAATTTGGCTTAAAAAAAAATGCGACTTCGAATGATGCACTCGAATCATGTGTGTGACATCATGGCGGTTCTTCGTAGCTGCTTTACCTGTGTAATCTGACTGCCTACCACTGTCTGTTGCATTTTATTTTTTTCTTTATCGCAACGTATATTCCACAACACACGAAAATACTATATGGCATCCGCAGCAGAAACAGTTTTTCATTCGCAACAGACAAGTAGGCACTGCCAATGGTGGTGAAAGTTATGATAAATAAATTTTTTTTTTCAATCACGAATGCCATTATTTTCTGATCTTTACAATTTGGCTATAATTCAGAGCATGTCTATGGTGATTTTGATTAATTTTTAATTATCCAAATTTGACGTCACACATTGACTATCCGTAACATTAACAGAGGCAATAATTCACTTTTGCACAAAGCTTTATCGGTAGGCAATTTCTGTGTATCGCGTGTAAAATGATAAACTCTTACATGATGCCCCGTTTATAATATATTCCGACTATCGCATGTCTCGTTAATTAACTCTCATTATTGTCGCTATTGATTGTCATGATAATTCACTATTCCATTCACTCACGTCAATAACGAGAATTGTATCCGATATATCTGATGTCATTATTATTTACTTGAAGTCGAATAAAAATTTATCCAAACTGATCATCGGTGTTGGGTCATTGAATAATCATCAAGCCCTCCTAACACGCTGATAGAGAAATGATGATTTTTCAAAAAATAATACATGACCGTTCGTGCTTTGGTGATGGATAACGAAAATTACTTTTGCTTATAATCGCATGATCTTTGATATTTGCATGATGCATCTTCGGATTTTGAGGTAAGTTTTTGTAGTAGCGAATAAAAAAAAATAGTATGAACCATGACGTTATCCAGGCCTCAAGGCATTTGCTACCACGAAAAAAGTGTGTTTTTTCAAAATTTCTCATATTACGTCATGGTCATACAAAGATAAGAATTCAATATCACAATCTTACCTATTGTTCTGTATTACTTCACAGATACGGAAAACATCAGATTCGTATTCGCGGCGGTAAAGGATACAATTCTCCAATCGAACTTGAAGGAATACAATCTGGTGTAGAGGAACTCGTGCCGATAGCCAGAGTGAAATTAAGCTGTTTCCACATAGCCCAGATCAGAGAAAGGAAAAGCCCATCACAATCGATACGGACTTTCATCGAGCGAAAACGAAAACGACGACGTCGACGAATAAGAAGAGAAAAGGCAAAAAAAGGCGTTAAGGGAAGTAGAATTTCGCAAGAGGAGAACAGAAAAAAAGAAGTCGAAGAAAGAACGAAGACGAGGAGGAGCGAAACGAGGAAGGAAACAAAGTACGAGAGCAAAAGCAAGAAATAAACACTGACTTGTGGTGCCACCAGCATACATCGCTGCTTCCATCACGAGTGTACCAACATTAGCTAGATAAATATGTATGGGGATTCCAGCGACAAACAAGGACTTAAATCTGAGCGTTATACGTTCTTTCCTAACCTTTTCACTGTCGACACCAACAAACTGATTTAGTTTCGTACTCTTTGTTGAATTTGTTACCTTTTTATAGCTTTAGCTTAGTTGATCGAGCCCGGCTGACCGCATCATCGCCTGAATCTTTTTTTTTTCTTTTCTTTTTATATATATATAAAGAATTTATAAGGAGAAAAAAAACCCACAAAGAACAAACAGCAGCACGGCCGCGTCCTGTCTGTCCGTATGTCCGTTCTCGAGTCGAGAGATCTCAGCGCGCGAGTAGAAGCGAAAGGGGACAAAAAGCTTTTATCACGAGTAGTCGGTGACACAAGTGAGAGCAATTCTAGTGCCATTTACTAGTGTGGTGTTTATATTGCAGTCCTTCGTTAGAATGCAAAGCCAAAGTGTTTTTTTTTCTTTTTTAATCTGTGCCAGAAACGACTAAAAGTTTTTTCTGCATGTGACTCAAATTCACAATTCATCATATAAATATTGTTATATATAATATATAAAAATGAAAGATAGAATAGTGTCAAAGATACAACAACAACAAGAACAACAAAAACTCTCCCTCACCCCCCCTTTACATTATGAAAAAAAAAAGAATATTAGGGAACGGCATCTGTTTTGATGTGACTTTAGGTAATTTGGAAGTGGAGAGCGCGCAGGTCCATCGACCTGATCTCTCTCACTTCTGATCTTAACTGCGCTGATGTTCACTGAACGAGGGCTGCTGCACCAGTTGCATTCCGTGTTTCGTACCAGCCTTTATTATTAAAATCCTTTAACCTCTGACATTGTCGTAGCCGGAATCACAAAAATTCTAAACATATACAGATACGCTACATAGAAATTTCCTTTACGACTCTTCGCTCTCGTCCTACGTGGGGTCTGCCTTTTAAGTCATCAAGATCTTCCTCGTCTAGCGCGCAGCCCTCGTCCGTCGACACAGCGTTGTAAAAGCGCAGCGAGTAACACGGGGAGGTGCATAAGGTGGGGGTGCACCAAAATACGATCCCCTTGTTTCTCGCTCATTCGTATCCACCTTTACACAGTGTACGTATGTATGAACCGCTCACTGCCAGCGCTCGCTCATGCTGGCCAGCGCGCTGCCCGCTGCCTGTACTCTCTGTCCTGCCAAGAGAACCGCCAGGTCTGCACCGTTTACGTAGCCGGTCGCGATCATCCCCGAAGACTCCTCTTAAGTGATTAGAAGAAGAAGAAAAATGAATTAAAAAATCAACGAACCTATTCGCCTTTATCGCGTACCGCGCGCGCCATCCTCGCCTACCCTGGCGCGTCGACCACGCGTACTTCCGGCCGCAACGGTGCAGACTGATCCGCGGGACCAGAGAATATTCGCGCATTAACGAAACACGGTCACATCCTCTCCGTCTTCCTCAATCGATTCACCTGACCTCCACCTGACCTCCGTCATCCTTGTTCCTGAAACACAGAAGAAGCCCCGGAGGAGAATTTCAAACCGGACCTTGACCCTTGACTCCAGTTTCCCTCCCCTCCCTTCCTTCTATCCCTAAACCACAAGGTATTGCCTGAGGACAGTACAGTGGATGAGGTGGCGAGACACTCAGACATGTGCAGTCTGAATGTGACGCTTTCCTTTTGCAACCGGAAGCCAATACCACACGCACACGGGGCAGCATACGTCATAAACCCACTACAGTCGAGACACTGAGTTTATATGGAAAAAAATATAAATACATTGAATAAAAATATAATATTAAGAGATAACAACAAATAATATTGAATAATAATAATTGCTTGGTTTTCAGTGTGGGTGCATGTGCGACGTACGATTGTACGACGAGGTGTGTGATTATCACGTTGTGTGGGTGTGTATGCGTGTGTGCGCGCGCGCGTGTGTATGAATGCGTATATGTGCGTGTGTGTATGCATTTTTCGACTAGAAGGATGCTGTGTGTGTGTGTGTGTCTCTGTGTGGGAGCGCTATTATATACGTATGCGCGTGACTCCGTGCGAGTGTGAATTGTGGGTAAATCTCTTTTTTGGGTAGAAAAAAAAATTCACCTGCCGCGTGTCGGGCCGCGCGTTGACCGTCGCGACGCTTAACGACGCCGTGGGCGCCCTGCGAGCGGTCACCGTGGATACGTGATTCAGCTACGAATCTCTTTGACAATGCGTATTGCATACGAGTGTTTATGGGGAGTGCGTGCTTGCATGGGCTGTGCGTTTCTTCGTCGAAGGTGAAAACGCGGCCGGGGTGTGACGAGCGATTAGAGGCGCCGTTAAATTTTTTGCCTGACACACACGAGGGGAAACGAGCGAATGACGCAATTTGTGGCTATAGTTCATTTGTAAATCATTTCTTGTCAACAAAAGGGAAAAAAAAAGTATACATTTTTCTGAAAGCATAATACGTTGGGTATTCTTTCTGTGTGTATAAAATGTAAACACCTACAAAAAAAAAGCCCAAGATGAATTCAATGTTTCTAACTTATTTATAATAAATAATATACATTAATGATAAAAATAAACGCAGTTTGTGACAGTAGCATTGACATACGATGACACCCGGTATACTTCCTGTCCGTTTATTCGCGCGTCACTTTTCTTTTTCCTACGCTGTTCCTGGGCCTGAGAACCTTCCTCGATCTCTCACCAGAGGCGCCACTGCGCCTCACGACTGTGGCTCCTGACGCGATCCTTGAACGTGGCCGATTTTCACTGAACTTGAAGTTTCCTACTGTTTGTTTTTTTGTCGAATCGTTGGAAACGACCTTTTCGGATCACTCGTGTTCTCGTAAAATTTTATCGATCATGTAATCGACCAAGGGGAGTGACAAATAAATATAAATAATCAAACCCGTCGATAGCGTCATTAAGGTCATCCAACTGTCATTCGTTGATGCGAATCTGTATTACTTATCCGATCTAGATCTTAGCTCTAGATCTATACGATCCTAGGAACCTAATTAATTGTAAGCGCACGTGTCAATTGCCTCCGATAAGATCAGCTGTCACTTGTCGAACTCATTAAGATTGTTCAGAGAGTCCATCATGGCGCACGCTTGATCGATCGCATCTTCGAGATGCCCGTAGATTCGTACGAAGTATATCTGTCCGTATACAATATTGTTGTCGTCCAAGACTCCACTGTTCGTTCTTGTTTCGAAGTTCGACAAGGTTTCTTGTATTCGCAAAGTCTGACTCGATCTTTTTTTAAGTCTTGCGCTTTGCGTCGATATCACGGACGACGCCTTTCCTGATCTTGATCCGTCGCCCTGGTCGTTGCACCACGTCGTCCTTGTCTTAAGCGCGCAACAATTCAGCCTCACGAATTCACTCTCAAATTCAAATTTGTTCGCGAACGAACAAAGAATATTGTATACTGCTGTGTACTTGTTGCTCTTGCCTTTGCGAACCGACACGCTGGGCTTCAAGGATTCATGAATTAATTTACCGAAGCTCAGCAGCCTCTCTTCTCTCTCGCTGGGGTTGGCAATCCTTAACAGAATGGCACGTAGGTCCGTTAAAGAAAAATTCCACGATGGCCAATCGTCGGTTTTCACGTTTTCGTAAATTCCCTTCAGCTCGTGAACTGTGCTCGAATGATAATAGTAGAGTGGATTTTTTGCTAGGAATAGATCCCTTTCCAAAAACATATT
Organism: Calameuta haemorrhoidalis; assembly: GCA_031763665.1. Classification (NCBI taxonomy): domain Eukaryota; kingdom Metazoa; phylum Arthropoda; class Insecta; order Hymenoptera; family Cephidae; genus Calameuta; species Calameuta haemorrhoidalis. The sequence continues at coordinate 66,001 of JARPRH010000909.1, forward strand.
ATTGTATATTGGCTCTTTGGGCTTTGTTGATCTCACGCTGTTCATAAGATCGTTTATTATCTCTCTGATCGTCGCTCTCTTCATACAGTCGTCCAAATATTCTTCTATCGCGTTGGTCGACTGGTACATTGATTCCGTAGTCGATGCATACGCGCTAAACCGGAAGATCAAGGACGATCTATGTAATTTGGGTTCGGTCTCCAGTCGCCAATTTTCTGCATGCACACCTGGCTCTTTTGTGCAAAACCAAATTGCTATCTGGATCTTCTGACCAGGCAGAATCAGTCCGTTGTTCTTGTTGAAGTAGAAGCTACTTTTTCGTTTTTTTATTGGTATCGCTGAGTCTTTGAAAAATTCTTCTCGCCAGCTGTACTCTATTGCAACTGTACCTTTGTTCTCCAGGACAATATTGTTTTCCGAACGATCTCCACAGGCTGTTTCAAAAGTCAAGTTCCAGCGAGGCGAATCGAGATCATCTTTTGTACTCTTTGCGCAATCCTTGTCGCGAATTACTTCACGTTCTTGAATTCGCAATATCGCTGATTCGGATTGATCGGTTGTTGACTTTCGTGCTTGTTCCTCGATTCTCTCTGATATTGTTATTACTGGAAATCTTTGAAATTTTTCTAAATTTTCAACGCCCAATTTTTCACCCTTGATCATCAACTCTTTCACTTCCGGTTCGCTTGGTCTCAATTTCGTTATCGTTTCCGCCAGCTCTTCTTCTCTTTTTTGCAAATATTTACTTCGTTTCCAGAAGGGCTCTTGTTTGTTTTTGTATATCAAATTTTTTTCTTCCTCTATCAGACTCGGTAAGACTACGCAAGTCGGCTCGGGTGGAATATTCAATTCTTTCTTGGTTAGGGTGACAAAGACGTCGGGTAAGCAGTCGTTGTTGCGATTCGACAGAGAATCTGGCATTTTGAAAAAAGCTGGGTTGCCTCTGTACTTGGTCGTGGGAACTGGAATGGTTGCGCAATCCATCAGATCTCGCATTTCGATAATAGGCCTATAGCTCTCTGAGGAATTCATTATCAACTTGGTCTGATGACGTCCAGAGATTGATTTGTATCGATCGTAATGCTTATCTCTATCGCACAGCCACTTTTTCCAATTGATCAGTCTTCGATCCTCGATCACTGGTTCTACCGGTATCACAGGTGGATCAAAGGCTGTACAATACTCGGGCGATGCGTTTTTCATCATTTTAGAATAACTTGGAGGTTTTTTAATCTTGCGACCGTGATCCATCTTTTTCAATCGAAAGATACCTCAAGCAGAATTTGTTTTTATTTCTACAATCTGAAGTTAGCCACTGACTATCAAGATTCGAAATCTGCAAGCTCGACAGGGACGAACTTCATTGGTACTTTGACAAATGAATATTTTGTAATTTTACTCAAAATCGACTCGTATACGATTTCACTGGATCTGTCATCAGTTTTACGTGTCATAGTCATTTTTTACTGATGTCATCATGAAGAAAGCAGTAGGTATCGGATCAATAGACTCGGTTCTTATTTTTATAATAAAGTAATAACAAGTCAAATTTTAATCTAATTCGCGTGCAGATTCTTACAAGAAAAATATCAATAAGGTCAAGTTCATTCAGCAATTAGCAGAGGAAGATGCAAAACTGGAATCACCGATTGATCTGAACATGAGTAAAATGCTGGTAATGAAGTTGAATTCATTAAAGTGGCACAATCACGAGGTTCCGCCAAAAAAATTAAAGCTCACGAATACAGGACAAACAGGTAACAAGACACAAATTATTCTAAAGTCTAGTCTGACATCTCGAACCAACCGAATGCGATTTTTTGAAAAGTTATCCTAAGTGCCAAATGGCAACAAGAACGTCCATTCATAGCAGATGGACCGTTTTTTGGAAATTATGTTTTTTCACAAATACATTTTCATTGGGGACCAACCAACATGAACGGAAGTGAGCACACTGTCGATAACGGAAGGTAAAAAAAATATTTTATTATTTCAAAAATTAAAAAAAAATCAATTATCAATGACCCATGAATGTCACTATCGTTATCTAGTTTGCCAATGGAATTGCATGCGGTTCATTTTAAAAGTGATTACCTCACCCAAGAGGTAGCACTGCGAGAAACCGACGGGATAGCCATTTTGGTTTATTTCTTTAAAGTAATAAAAAAAATGTTTTTCCTTCACACGACTATTAAAATTATTTCAAAATTGTCTTTAATTCCTTTTAATTTTCATGTTAAAATCTTCTTCAGCTACAGTCGACAGCCAATCCTCTATTCGATGGAATCATTAAGGCATTACCATTCGTACAGAATCCACACACGTCGACTCGTTTGACACCACAAAGTATCACGACTATATTAAGGCCGTTTACAAGCGACTATTTCGTCTATTGGGGTTCCATAGCGACTGTCCATACCAGTCACAGTGCACTTTGGCTCATTAGCAGAGAACCAATAGGAATATCAATGGAACAGGTAAGTTTCCATGTAAACTATAATTCGACGAATTATGAATTTGCGTAATAAAATTAATTTTTTTCTTTCTTATAGATAGCAGAATTTCGCAATATTAACGATCTTAACGATGAGCCAATTTTATCGAATTGTCGTCCATTGAAAGACAGACAAAATAGAACAGTGATCCACGTGAGTCCTTCAGGATCAAGATACGCTACACTGTTACCTATCCCACGTGATCCAGCTCCATTGACATTTACTCAATCCGTACCAAAACTCGAAACGTCAAATAATCGTACGGTTAATTAGACGGATAAAAGGTACATCGATTAAAAATTATATTAATTAAAAGTAACCCATTTTCTATTTTCAATCTTTAAATCCTTGTTGCTCAATGTATATTATATATATATATAGTGTCTGAAACATTCTCATTCATTTCCTTCGACGTCGACGTCTCTTGATTCTCTCCCTCTTGAGGTCACAGTTCGGATACAGAGTTTCGCAGTCTGCACCTCCAAGTCCCAAGACCGAAGCTTTTACAGATTCCAACATTGCCGACCATGGTGATTTGTCCAATACTCTGCCAGAGATCCAACTCATACCTAGACTGTAGAAAAAAAAAGATTCCGTCTTTACCGACATATGAAAATTTTCAGATTTACAAGAAAAACTTACCTCCACACCGGAACCCAGATTCTCTGACCAGTTGCGTATTCCTTGGAAAGTCTATTGTCCGCGCACAGCGTTCGCCTGAGACAATTTCCTGTATCCTGATTGGCGATTACCGCAGCCTCTATCGAGCGTAAGACCCTGAAGGAAAGTTCATTGAGTTCCTGGTTACCTGAATACGACAATGAAGATTGGCCCGTTGCGTGACGTTTATAACGAGTACCGTCGATGTCCGCTTGGAAAAGAGCAGCAGCAGTCACGGTCGTCACGTTCTGGGGATAGAAAAATAAATAGCAAAATCATCGAATCATTTTACATAAATGACTTGAACTGCGAACTAACCGTAACGTTAATCAGCAACTGAATGACGAAAAGACCAAAAGCCAAAAAAGCCAAAGCCGTTAAGGCAATTTCGAAAAAGTCTCTTATCGAAAGCTCATGACCCTTTCCTTTACCGTAAGAGACCGGTTTTTGATAATAATGATGATCATCTTCCTGATGATTCGGAGCAGTATAGTAATGCTCCTCTTGATGAATGGCAGGATAAAAGTCAGCGTGATGACCAAAGTAATCACCGTAATGAAAATTGTGTCCTGCAGGTGGCGTTAGATGATCTTCGAATGAAATTTCAATGATTTACATTGTCATCCGATGATACCTGTCTTGTCATTACCTTCGTAAAAATCGAAGTTATTACCAATTTTACCGGACGGTAATCTTGCTGGCATCGCGTAACCAGTCACTTCGCCATCGAAGTCATCAATGTCATCGTCATCAATGTCGTCACCTTCGCGTCGAAGATCTTTACTCTTCGTTCCTCTTCTTCTTGGCGCGTAATGACGATAAACGTCATCGAGCGTCGTTGTTCTGGAAAAAAAAAAAAAAAAAATTATTATTCCTCCACCGCCAAATCAACAATGACGAATCGAAAATATCAATGGACCTCTGTAACCAATTCTTATATTTTGAGCTTCCTTCGTCCGATAACAATTTATCATGAACCGTAACATTTTCTTCGCCCAAAAAATCAATCAATGACGTTTCCGACGGCAACTGAGGACGACGTTTCACTCTGGTCGGTCCGACCTCCTTAAAAATTTCTTCCGCCACGAAACCGTGACATAAATATTCGTTCATTCTCTTTCTGCGGATCGAAGCAATTAATTAGCACGATAAAAAAAAATCAATTATCAATCTCCAAAGTGCGAGTCTTATCACCTGTGATAATCCATGGAATCAAAAGCTTTGACGAACGATCCGTCAGAAATGATTTTAATCCCGTCCTTCGATCCGTTATGAAATTTCGATAATTGATCCATGAGTAAAAATGATCCAGGCAATAGATCCACGGCCAGTATGTCATTTTGATCTATACAAAATTCATTCCCATCGTCGTAACATTCCTCGGCGTGAATACCGAAGTATCCCCATATAATTAACGTGACCGATAAAAGTAACATCGTCACCGATATTATTATTATTTTATTAATCACACATTCGTTTCACGTAAAATTAAACAGTCACGAAGGAACCCCGATGCTCGCTACCGGACAAGAAGAAAAATACTGTGACACTTTAAAGAAGAAAAACGACACGCTGCTGAATGAGATAATGTGTTACGTTCCCACATAAATAATTACGCTAACTGTTACATTTCTTGCGCACCCGCTATACTTAAAGCTAAAAGTACTTTGACACGAGAATAATAATAATACGTACATTAGAAAGGTACGTGAATGACATCTATGACTATAAAAATTTTTTTTCATGTCAGTAAGATTAAAAAAAAATTTCCAAAAATTAATACCTAATCCGTCAATGATACAGTGACCCATATGTAAATATATTAAGTACATATATACACATATGCATACATACGTTTCTGTCTATATAATCCCCTATCATCTGGTGACAGTACCGACCGATTTACACGAAATCTGACACTCGTGATTAAATACGTTTATTAAAAACCACTTACAGCGCTCTTATGAATGTTTTAGGAAGAGGGTTTCGAACCCGAAGCAGGAGGGGGGCGCTCGGATCCAGAGGGTGGTAAGATGGGGTAATGGGGGCTTTGTTCCCTTGGGAACTGGCTCACCTGTCTAATATCT
>JARPRH010000909.1:75543-88982 GCA_031763665.1 Calameuta haemorrhoidalis
CGGGGCACTTCGGGATCTTCGTCAAGTACGAACTCTTGGTAATATCGATGAGATGTACACACTTCACGAAGTGTGCGTTCAGAGTGATACCCAGGAGGAAGATATAAACTCGCCAAATTCCTCTCACGAGCCGACGGGTTACGTGTCGGATTCGAGTAGCGAAAATTCGCGTGAATATCCAGGAAGACAAAACGAGCAAAGAAATTCATCGCCAGCAGCAGCGACCAGTGCATTTTCCATCGACAGTATACTAGGTAGAACGGCAAGAAGAGACGAGGACAAAGATACAGAAAGAGAGGCTGAGAGAGATCTGGAGGATGATCAAGAAGACAGAGACGAGCGTGAAGACAGAAGCCATTTTGTTCGGCCGACGGCAATACCCGCTGCTCATACAGGTAAAATTTGTAAAAATCGATAAAAAATAATTCAAAATTAATTTTTTTTTTCAAAACCAATACATTTTTCAGGATTAACCGGGGCCTTGTATCCCGCTACAGGACTTACGTATCCCGAAGGAAATTTGACGGATCCTACCGGATACTCCGCAGCATCCTTAGCCTCGGCATCTCTTCTATACAGCGGTTGGTTCGCGCAATCGAAACCTAGTCAATTATTTGGATTGCACGGTGAGTTTAATGCGTGAAATAAAAGTTGAGAATTTTCTTTTTAAATTTTCAAAAACTTATCCCTGTTATCAGTGTTAAAAATGGCGTCCGATTCATTTTTTATTCTCAAAACTCAAGTTATTATTATTAGCCAACGATCCCTGTAGTTCTATTTAGTGAACAATACCCTCGTGAACGTATTAGGTGCTTACGAAGGTTCAAACGAATATTGGATATTATCAGAGGCATCTTGGGTAATAGCTTTTTGGCACGCGAACTCGACATCAACACCCATAGCGTTTCTATGCCCATTGACCCTGCCCGTAATACGTGACTATCGCGTTATCCTATAATAATTGAATTAGGCGTACTGGGTGCTTTTGAAAAAGTTTCTACTATCCGATTGGTCTGGCAAAACTTTGTCCAAGAGAAATATATTTTTTGGATTTTCCAACCCGTGGTAAAATTAGCACAAAAAACCCCCCCAAAAATTACAATATTTTCAAAATATATTTTTTGATTTTTTTTCCTATGCTTATGTCGCTGTTCAATATATGCTAATATAATTTTGCTTTTTGAAGATATACTGTATATCCGCCATTAAGATTCTCTTCTACTCTATGTATCCGCCATACTGTTTTTAGAAGTACGTTTATTGGTCCCATCCTGCTAACTATCTTCTCGAGAAGCGCTAAGAGTCTAAGCACACTCGTAAATCTTCAACTTTCATTCTCTTCGCTTTTCATCCCCCCTCCCCGCCACTCGCTCGTTACGTACAGCTGTCATTTTTTACAGCAGGTATTTGACAAATAGAAAGACACACGTGTATAAATAATAATTGAAAATCATGAGTTCATACAGACAGTCGATATTTAAATTACAAATTTATATTGACCTCCGATTAAAATGTTGCGACATTTATTAATTTTTTCTGACCGATTGATTACCGTCGCATAATTAAAAATTTTTGATAAGAAAAATTTACGTAACTTGGTTTAAAATTTTTTTTTTCCATAAGCCTCGTGCTTCCTTGACATTCATAATGTCTTCGCTTATCTAAGTGCTGGTTGACCTCAGAATTCTAAGCTTTGCCTCCAAGAGGTCAACCACGAATTCTTGAATGGATATTGTGGGCGCTTCGAAAAAACCCCTATAAAAAAGGCTAAATCCTTCGTCAAACATGCGACATCTATTTGCTAAACCCTCGGCGCAAGAAACTGCTCGTCTAACTGACGAACAAACAGTCGTAAGGGACGAAGAATGCCTGGATCCTTATGTGAAGAAGACGCGATTTTTTGGAAATCTGTATTAGACGAACAAACAGCAAAGCTTTACGATGGGCTTCGCGAGTGTTATTGGAAACCTGTGAAGTGGCGGCCATTACGGATCTTTAATGGGGATTGGTCCCCGTTGCGCATTGCTAGTACAGCAAATTAGTTTGACAAACTTTTGATTTTTTTTTCGTTTTTTTTAGTAGGTCAAACAAGATAAGTGCTCGAGCAATTTATTTTTTGAATTAAAAATTTTGAAATTTTTTTACCCAAGATATTGTCTTAGAATTGGATTGACTTTTTTTTTTACCAAAAAATAACCTCCTGCTAACGGAAATGTATGGTACTTTTTCACACGTTGATGATAACCGTACCCAAACAACAAAAACGTTCTTCGGTATAAACTGTTTGACCAGCTCTTTGGTACCTTCTGGACCATATTGACAGTAAGATGTCACACGTTCTTCAAATAATCTTACATATTTTAGATCTTTGGTAATTCGACGTGTTTGAACGGTTACGCTGTTTAAGACGTGGAGGGTTGAGAAAGTGGTAATTGAGCGCAAGCTGTTGGCGTTTGTTGAGCCATTAAGTGTAATGATTATAATGTTAAATTTTTATTAACACAGTCATAAATCTTGTCGCTGGTACCAATCACTGTGAAATTCCTATTACGTGACATGCGAAATTATGAAAAACATTAATAGCGTATAAACATTAAACTTTGATATTTAATGTACGTATAAGAAACTCGATATATCATAAAGCTCATAAATTTAAAATGAAAACGTCTAAATTATTATTTCAGCCCCAAAACCCAGTGGGAGACGATCTCGTAAACCAGGAATAGATAGAAAACCACGTCAGGCCTACAGCGCCAAACAATTGGAGAGATTAGAAGCAGAATTCAAAGTGAGATTATATTAATGAAATATTATAATTTTGAAAAAGTCAAAATTCAAAATATTATAATTTTTTTGTATTTCTAGATCGACAAATATCTCAGCGTGAGCAAACGCATGGAGCTGTCGAAGTCTTTGAATCTGACGGAAGTTCAAATAAAAACCTGGTTCCAAAATCGACGAACTAAATGGAAGAAGCAATTAACGTCCAGACTGAAAATTGCACAGAGACAAGGATTATTCCCACCGACGTATTTTCCGCCAGCCCAATATCCATTGTTACCGTATTACGCTACGCCCCTCATGTTTGGAACGCCGACGTCAGACGACGCCCCTCAGAGCGTCACGACGCTCTCGCCCCGTCCTGTAGCGCCGTCGCCAGATAACGTTTAGAGCATGAGAGACGTTGCTGTTTGTAAGAATTATTATATAAGTGCAATAACAATATTTGTTTCTTTTTTTTTTAGAATCTAAAATTATACGTTTTGCACGTCACTCGCAGAATGCACGAATATTATACGAATTTTCTATGCTTTCCATGACATTTTAAAAGTACTTGTGTCAGTGATTAGAATGAATATTGATAAAGCTAGTTGCCATATTTACTAGTATCGATGCACTCGGTAAATCGTGCTGTTATTATTTTGTACAGTTCATGAATATCGGCACGTTAATAAGGTACTAATTGGCTATTATTTAAGTAGATCGACGAAAATCGTAAAACAAGTAAGATAAGCGAGAATGAGAATTATGGCCTCGATAACAATATCGACAAATAACTAGCGAATGATTGCTCTCTTGATTTACTCCGAACGACTGTGTGTACATAGAGTAACGAGACTATGAATAAATACATACTATATCATTAAAGATACTTGTGTCTAATGCGCAATGTGATTTATACAGACAAGCAGAATAATTTAATGCATTTCAGAAGATTGTAGTTGAGGATAATAGAAAATATTGTCAAATTAGAAATCGTATTGGAAATGAATAAATGTAATTTCTGGATCATTGTAAAATATGTCAGTTGCAAATTCATATGCAGTACATTCAATTTATAAATGAAGTCAAACAAATATATACAACCTGCGCTTGATTTAACGATTAACATATATTTTTATTTGCAAATTCATTTATGATGAATTTTAATTAACATTTGCATCATGCATGACCTGTATGTGTACATGAAGCAGATAAAAAATTGTGAAATATTCGGTATAGAAGAATTTGTAATTCTATGAAAATTATGGTCTTAAAAATAACGGCTATTCGAGTGTTTTTTGCTTTATTAACACACGTGATTCTATAATTTATTTTTTATATGCAGTGTGTTAATTATATTAATAATAATTTTTTAAACGTGGTTATAACGTGTGACCTGACAACTACAAAGAAAAAAGTATGGCCTGTGACCTGGAAAACAGTGTGAAACTGCAACTGATACTCTAAGGCACCGAGGTTAGTGGTTGATTTCTGGCTGCTGAACTGCGACACGATGTAAAAGTAATTAGCTTGAAAGAACTTACTTTGTCACATGTGATAAATCGTATTCAAAAGATGATCCCAATCATCTTTTTATCAAGGAGCAAAAACGTGACGTTTGTCACATTCATATAATCTGAGGTAAAAATCTTTGAAACTTAATTCCTATCACCGCGAGATGAATCGACGCACGTTAGTTTATAATCAAGGTTATCAAGAATACGTCATTCTTGGGATTGATTGATAAAAAATATAAATAATTTGTATAACAATTTAACTACTCACTTTTACTATAAACTGTCTTATATTATTGCATATGATATATTGATGTTCAAAATCTTATCGTCAGATGGCACCAGTTTCTCACTACTTGGTTCTTGTCCGTGCTAAGTTCATACAAGAACCTTCTTTTCCTGAGACAGTCTTAACATCCTGTACTCTCAGTTTGCAATACGGAAAATTCGCGCGAGGAATACCAATTAGCTGTTGGTACACACATGTTTTCTTTATTATCTCAGAAGATAGGCAGCGTGCTGATACGTTACTTAGCATTAAAAAATGACAAGGTCTTTTGGTACTGAAAAAAACTTTTTTTATTCTTTGATAAATATGGTACCGTATCAACTACCATGTCACACCAGCATACATTATTCATCATGTATAAACTACATTTGTTATTGAGCTATTAAATATATCCGAAGCGCAGTAAATTCATGATACATAAATGAAATATAATGATTATGAAGGCAATGAAGTTAATATTGATACATATAAAACATAAACCCTATTGCGAATAAATAGATACTTATATGAATGCATGTATAGTACAGACAGAGATGCTAAGGAATCGATGATACTATAATAAAATAACGAGACATATGCTGATTGGCGGAAAAGAAAATCAATAAGAGAAATGAATAATCCTTATCGCAATTATCTCGTAATACTTTGAAACAGGCTGTCAGGATTAGTCAATAAAAAATTGAGAAATCCTAACTCCCAACAATTCCGTCCCGTCTTCACTTAAACTTAGGAATCGTCGAGTTACAATAGTTTCACATTTGTTCCTGCTTGTGCACATGAAAGTGGCTTAATATATATTTTTTCTAAGATGAACATCATTAGTCCAGAGTCTCCTTTCCGGTCTTCGGTAAGAAGAAGGACATAAAACCACATACTGCAAAAAACGAAAAGCAACAGTTATCATGCGTATCCGTCATTAACTGAAGAAAAATATTGAAAAAATAATATACTTACTAAAGAGGAATGCAGCGAACAAAATGATCGGAACGACACAGGCCAGGTCGATCAAGTAGCCAAAAACTAAATTACCGACCAATGCACCTAATCGACCCATGGTAAGAGACAAAGCCGCCGCCATTACTCTGAAGGAATAAATTTCGATAAGAATATAAATTTAAAATCACAATAAAATATTATCATTCTGCTTGTTTTTCTCTTACCTTAAATTAGTTGGGAACATGTCAACGATCACGCAGTAAACCAATGAGATACCAAGTGACGTGAGTGCTTCGAAGATGCACGAGAGAATCAAGTTCTGTGTCGAATTTGTTACATAGTAGAAACCAACGGTTACTGCGCCAGATACCAACAGCGACACAACTGCAAGTAAAATTTAATATATTAATTCCAGTCATATTTTAATCGTACACATCAGATCCCATTCCTACGATACTCACTCAGGAAAAATTTGGCTCCCAATTTATGTACAAACAGAGGAAGAATAATGGAACCTGGGATACAGGCTAATCCAATATACACGGTGTGCAAATATACCTCGGTAGTAATTACAGTGTCACATCCAAACGGATCGACTGTGTCATTGCTATTAGTGGCTGAGACGATACAGACCGATGTGGTGTTGCCAGGATTCGCATGTTCAAATTCTTCGAACCTGATTTACAAAATTTTATAATTGTTATGTTTAATCACTGCCTTATTGTTTATCGGTGCAGCAAATAATTTTTTTATCTATCAGTGTGGTTTACCTGGTGAATAATTCTGGGAACCAAACCATCAGTGTGTAGTAGCTGCTAGTCAAGCCAAACTGTATTCCACAGGCTAGTAAAGTATTACGAAGATACGGAGGCTTGCAAAGTGCTTTGGTTAAATTCCAGACTTCGGAAACGAGCATCTTCAGCTCTTTGCGCTTATGGAGCTTTAATGCCATTGTTGACTTTTCTTTAGGACTTGATTTTTCCACCAATGCTTTAACCTGTGAGATAGATAATTTTTTTTGGTATGCTAAATTTTTGTATTAATTTTTTTTTTTTACTTGTATGTGTTATACTTACTGGATAAGTTTCAGGATCCTTTCCAGTATTCTGACCATAAATCCATTTGAACACTTCGAACGCAGCTTCCGTCTCTCCACATTCCATAAGGAATTTAGGACTTTCCGGGAAACTGAATAACCAAAGTCCAATCATCAATGATGGTAATGCGCACAAAGCCACGAAGAGATTCCATGATTTGAAGTAAAACGAGTCCGATTGATAAGTGAAGTCAACAGGAATTATGAGCCAGGCGATCACTGAAAAATTTTCATTATGATTTTATTATCGGTTATTATATCGATATTAATTATTATTTTTACATGTACTTACAGGGCAATGCGATTACACCAACGGTCCAGAACATTTCCATCCAGCAGAGAATTTTCTCACGATATTTCGTGGGTTGAAATTCGCCCAGGTATGGGAAGCAAATACCCATAGCTCCGGTGACACTGTAAAAGTATTTTTTTTTTCATAATTTTTCTAATCTATTTTAGCGGTATTTTTTATGGTGAAAAAAACTTACGCGAATCCATTAAAAAAACGGAAAGCCAAAAAGACCCAATAGTATTGAACAAACGATGATATTATACCAACGATACCATCCATCAATAACGTTGCGATAAGGACAACTTTTCTTCCTTTGGTATCAGCCAGACATCCCCATATGTAAGAACCGATAACCATACCTGTAAAAAAATTTTGATTGTTTATTGACATCATTTAATTATGATCCTTTCATAGTGTCAATTCTTATGCATTAGTGGATACTTCGTATCAAGAAGCCGCTAAATCGCATAATAGTTCGTTATTATGGCTTCTTTGCTCTGGACTGTTGCCAATCAATACCCGCCATTGCTTAAGATGCACATCCAATGTGATGAAGGTCAATGAAGCATATAGGTAGATCGTGAGATATTATTTTGAGGTATTTTTTGGATTTTTAAAAAATTAATTTTTTTTTTTGAAAATTCACTCACCAAGCATTGGTGATGCTGTCAGGTATCCTTTTGACGTCGAATCCATTTGTAGGTCGCATTGCGCTGCAGGTAATACAAATGAAAGTATAGTAATACCGATTGCTGTATCCATATAAATCAATCCACAAACTGCCAATAGCATATAGTGAAATTTTCCAAAACCTGTTAAAAATTAATTTACATAAAATTAAAAAAAATTTTATCATGGTTTATATGATGGTTTTTCTTTGCGGTTTATCGTGTGAATTACGTGGAGGATATATGGTTTCGGGAGAGTATTGTATTGATGATATACTTATTGATGGAAACGATCAATCATTATTGAAAACGATCGATGATAGACTTATTAATTACGTGAATTTATCCCCGTGTGAAAGTGATAGATTAATCGAAATGTCATTCAATTCTAGACTTAATAAGGATTAATGTTTAATCCTTAGATTTTGATTATCGATCAATATGTCATATTTGTAAAATATGAGGGATCAATCGAATCGATCGTGAGATAATGAATTAAAAAAAAGATTTTTTTTTCACACTTTTTCACTATTCTCACTACACACGTTTCACTCACCCGTGGCAGTAATTGCATGTTCAAAATTGGCAGCGCCCTCTGCCAAAAAGTCGAAACCTGTAAAAAAACTTTTTTGAAACGTCTTGAAACGAAAAATGTTATTTAGAAAATCAGTCTTGTGTAATTAGAAAAAATTTATATATATTTGAAACAATGATAATTTTTTCAAAATAACGTTAATACGAAAAAAAATTATTTTTCAAAAATTTAGTATCAAATGTTCCATACCCATGGCTGATTACTTGGGGCACCAATGACTTCGAGCGGCAAGAAGTTCTCCTCCTGTTCAGAAGACGAAGAAGTCGCTAGCGTCGCCTGCTGGAGGACCGTTGCCGCTCATGTAAAATAGTGTCACCTTCTTGTGCGTGTCCCCCGGTTTTGTTTTTGCCCGCAGCTGCTCCCCTCGCTCATTGGCGAACACCCGGTATCTGATCGGAGTTTTATCGCGCAGGGAAATTACGATTTCTATTTACAAATTATCTTTGGGCCAGTCGCGAGTAGCGATACTTCAGATTGATATTATTCCTCAATAATCCAACCGATCATTTGAGTCTTAATTGTACTTGAAGATATTAGCAACCTTCTTTTCATCTATCAAATCCGCCTAATTGACCGTCAGTAAAGTTATGAAAAATTATTTTGAAAATCTTTGATTTTTTCATCCTGTCACTCTGTAACGATAAAATAAATCAGCCTCAAAATATGTTATTACAATCATCAATCTCAATGACGAAATATGAAAATGAAACAATGGTGAAACTCAGATTTTCGAAAATCAAATAAAATCTTGGAAACGATTTTTTTTCTCAAAAATATTATGTCGACATGATTTCCTATTATGTCGATGAATATTGCAATTATTTCAATGACTCACGATACTCGACCAGTCGCATGTGCAAAATACTTGCAATTTTTGAATTCGCGATTATTCCTAGAATTTTAATTCTGCATTACAATGTAACACGTAGACAGTTTTTTTTTTCATTATTAGATAATGTCTTTGTACTTTGCAACAAGCATCGACTATAACGGGTGTCACAAATTTTTTTATCCTCACAAAGGATCGAATATGAAAATCCCTTGCATACAATTTTCACAGTGCAAATTAACGAGACATTATGGAAAATATTGAAGAAAAAAAAACTACAAATTTTACCCAAGAGAAACAACAAAAATTTTAAATGACCATGTTGAGTGCTGCCTAAACATCAGAAGACAAACACTTGTGAAAAATGAATTATCCACACAGTGTACATAGCTGCTAACCAGAAACAGTCAACAGCGAATCGCGACTTGCGACTTAGAATAACACTTAAAATTTTATTTTCCATGTTTTTCGCAAAATTCATCGATCTCCACGTTACTTCTTTCCCCTATTTATTTCAGCAAGTATTACCTCATCGCGCAGGAATACAGGCCCAGACGTTATACAGATTTTAATAATGACGTAAATATTCCTGAATTACGTATCCCAATCGTATTTGAACAATGAAATTTTTTGACGAATTAAAAGGAATTTTCCAGAACATTAATTTCTATGCGTAAGCGATAAGTTGGAAATTACACAACCTTCTTGATTACTTTGATCTTACCTTTACCAGTGAAACATCAAAATATTTCCAATTCTTCCATCCACGTGGTTATTCAATTCCTACCGTTTAATCATCCATACACGTCATATAATTCCAAGGTAAAACTTCTTCAATTACTGTACAAACTTCGCCAATAATCACATAATCCCAAAGCTAGTTAAAAACCTCAATACACTTTTTCTACTATCAGAGAGACGTACGAGTGTCGATAAATAATATATCAATTGTATATAGTATGTATACACGTGCTGAACGATCCACGTGGCAATAAATGACAGCTGCTCGTATTTTGCTTGTCACTTATATTAAATTCAAAATCTTTTTGGCAATATCATTTAAAAATGACAAAAATGAAAATTTATACGAATCATGAATCTAGCATAGTTTGTCACATACTCGTCACGTAGTGATGGATTTTAACGAATGTACAGAACGTTTAAAAAGTTTGGTGATAAAATTAAAAGGTTGATAAAGTCATTCAATTAGGCACGATAAAGCAAACCAGTGCTCTGCTACATATATTTATAAGAGTTTTAAAATTCCGTCAAATTGATATTTCAGCAAAATTATACGATTAGCGAAATTATTTTTAACGAGACCAATCAAAAAATTTTATCCGTACGTAAGATCAAATTTTGTCTGATAATAATTTTGAGTATAGACGAACATAATTTTTTAATTTTTTTTATTTATTCAATCACGAGTCTCGCATATTCGGCATATAACATTATTGCCAATCGAATCTGTTAATCATCGGATTATTGATACCGCAATAACATTCCCAGAAGCATTGCTATCGGATACAATGATAATTGATACGAGGTTATCACGATCAAAGAAACGTTAGTCAGATTTGACTGATTGAATTTATGGCAATCAAACGTCGTAATCAAGATTCGCGATTCAGAAGCCAAATATCAATTCTACGTATAATAATTGACAGCTACTTGAACACGCGTTAAGAAGTTCCATAATACGAGGAATGTCATTGAAAACAAAAATTTTTCCAAAAATTTCATCAGACAATAATTGTTAACAAAAATTTCCAAAATACATATTTTTCAATAAAATATTTATTCATCATCAACGACCGTAACACATTTGTTTTTCTCTTTTTCTCTTAAAATTTACACATTTCAGGAATTCTACCACAAACAATTTGCACAGCGTTCCCCTACCTGCTTCATCTCATCTTCGATCAACGATGCTCGAATCGATTGACCAAACTTTTGGCACATGATCAAATATCACGTGAGGCACTTCTGATCTTCCTTTATACCATTACAGTAGAACACTCTCGACTGATAGTCTGCTTTTTCGCGTTATCCATCGACGAATAACAAACCGTACGTTATATTAGTGAAAATAATTTTTTAAAAAATGACCTTAATCATCAGTGAAAATTTCATTAAAATATTCGATGACCACGTTACACTGTGCTACGAAGTTGACAGGTGATAATCAAAGTGGTAATTAGGCTTGAATTAAATTTTTTTTAAATCAATCAATCAATATTATAACACATCAATAAGGATCTTCAGCATCCATAAGTATAACACTCCAGTATTATGAAATAAGTAACATAACATTTGACAATTTACACTGCACTAATTTTTTTTAAATTAATTAACACAACAATCGATAGTCTCATTATCGTGAGAAGTCACGGCACGTATTGATGTGAATAATTTATAAGGAATCAATAAAGTCCTTGAAATCAGTCGATCGTTGAAAATTCGTATCTCATCACTGATTTTTGATCGAGATCAATTATTAAATCTAAACACTTTCAATGCTCATATGATTCACGACTAATTCACAAACCTCCCTTTGGTAAAGCCGATATATATATATATATAAATTTATAAATTTATTTGATAACCTGCATGTAAACGGGATAATAAATCTATATAAAATATAATGATATATATATATATATTGTATAAACAATCCACGTGATCTTGATCAATGCGATATTCATGCGAATCGACAATATGGAACAATGACTAGGAAATGCGATCGGCGAGGCCCTGCACTGATCCTTAATTAGAATTAGAGCAATGGTAAGAACTATAATTAAAGTCGCACGTCGTAATGACCCTCAAAATAATATATATATGTATATACTTTGCAAAGTGGATGCTGTTAATTTGGCATTGCTTAGCTGTTTTGCTTGACGCTTGAACTCAGCCAATTTTTCTGTCCAACTTCCGGTCAGATTAATGGACCATTAGAACGACGTTTTTTGGAATTAATTACAAAAGAAATAAAAAATAGAGAAAAATTTTTTTAAATATTACAAATCAATAATTGGTCCTGGACTATGTATGTTGATAAGATAACGAAACACGAGATTGCTTAAAAGTGCATTTCTATGCCCAAATGTTATATACGAATTATATCGCTATTATCTTAAAAGGTACGACTAATTAGTGGAATAAATATTGAATAACAATTAGTGAAATAAATATAAATGTTAAAAATCGTGTTTAGAATTGATAGGGAAAAGTGATAAAAAATTTAATTAACGTACTGTGATAAAATATTGAACTTCAATAGCAGTGATTTGTAATGCTACTACTGATTGCGGACACAAATAAAATCTCATACGTGATAAACATATATGTGACTTTGATTTAATCAGATATAAGTGTTTGTTAATTCAATATGTTTACCCATAAGGCTTTATCGATGAAAATTCATTTTCCGCCTTCAGCTATTTATATTTTCATGAGTCAACATACATGGAGAAGAATTGACCTACTCGAATCTTAAATGAATTAAAGTCAAAAATTTGTCTCTACTCTTTATTGGTTTTTTATAACTAAAAAATACGATTACTTTGTTTCACAGATTCGATTGTCCTATAGCTAACGATAAAACTGACAGTCACGATGAGACCGTAAATTCCATTGCTTTTCTTACTGTCTTCCTTCCTTTCTTCCTTCCTTCCTATTCGCTTTCTCTCAGCGCCCTGCCAACCCATAGAAATAAAGTTTACCGAACAATTTCCACGCTTGTAGGATCTACGTTTACTGTCAATTCTAGTCCCGGATAAGGATTGTAGGGAACCATTGTCTCAGTCAATTCGATCAATCCTAGTTTCAATCTCCTATCGTATTTCCGGCACCTTTTTATTTCTTATAACAATTTGACTTACAATTTAGCACGACAATCGCGCTGATCATTTTGCCCTTGACTAATGTAAATCCCTACCAAATCATTTTTTTAAACTTGTTGTTATCAGTAGTTATCACTTAAGATCCAGCAATATTGTATAATTCAATTACATTGATATACACGGTTCAAGCAGGTGTTAATATTATTTTTATCTAAATAACATATATGATATATACAGGGTGTTTAATATGAAACACATTCCAGTGGTACCGTTGATTATTGCAGCTTCAATGTTGTTTTAAAATTTTAATACAGTAAATAAAAAATTCAAAAATACCTATTTCTTTGAATTTTATAGGGAATTTCACGGCAGTACTCAAGTACGTTTCGTACTGAACACCCTGTATAATATATATGCATGAGTACTCTATATGTTTCTATTGCGCAAACAGTCTACCCTACGTCAGCGATAAGATAATTTGCACGTGAAATAGGTTGTTGTCTGCTACGTATCGATATTCATTATATATATCGTCTTGATAAAGATTGATTTCGATAAAAAAAAAATCTTGCGAATTCTGAAAAATATTTCGAGAATCTTGAAACGCTGATA